>JANAVB010006389.1:16115754-16403409 GCA_029216955.1 Iris pallida
ACCCTGAAAATTAAAAAAAAAATTGGTGCAATTCGACGGAAGACCATCGCTAGCTGTTTCGTCGGTAGTCCGTCGCTATTAGCGACGAAATACATCCGTCGCTAAAGTGCTGTATTTTGGTATAGTGTTTAATGTGGGTAGCCCTATGGGCCACATGCGCGTGCCACCGCTGCCGCTCGGCCGGTTCGGTTCGGCTCACGTAACGGGTGCGGGTACGCGCCCACATCTGTGGGCGCCGAATGCCGATTCGATTCCTTCTTCTGGTTCGGGTTAAAATTATAAAAACTTTTGTTATTCATTGGCCTTTGACCACTTTAATTTCTACTTAAAATTTTGAATGTCGGACACCATTAATTGTGTCCAAATACATTGAACCATATTTTTTATATGCCTTTATTCAGCATCTATTACGTCCTTGATTCAAGCAACGGTTACAAAGTTTATGCCTATATAATCAGCCTTTTGTCTCATCTCTTAACACACAAAAATCTCTTCCAAATTCTTGTCTTACGAAAATTCTTTCCGTTCTTCGTATCCTCGTTCTGGGCAGAGCTAAGTCGGGGTCAATCTTTTCGAGTTGTGTGCGACGACGGGATACCGGTAGAACGGAGGTTTTACCACTATGAGCATCCGAAAAAGTCTGCACATAGACCCGGATTAACTCTTAGGACAGTACTTCATGCACGACTTTTCCGGAGGCTGGTAACTTTAATTTTTGTTTATTTTATTTGCAGATTATTAGAGAAGAAAAATCAGATATTTCTAACGTTGATTTGATCTTCACTTAGGAAATTTGAGCTTGGAAAAGGAAAGTGATTCCTTTCCTATGTTTGGGAGCCAAAGGAAAGTTGTTGGAAAGGGAAAATGATTCCCAAGAGGTAGGAAAATAGGGGGAAAAGTGGTTCCTCCCATTTATCTAAGGAATCACTTTCCCTCCAACTTTTCCGCATTTATTACAAAAAAATTTGACCAAAATATCCATGTTCATAATATTGTTTACCATTTTTATCCATAAAATCTTTTAGATAAAAATATTTCTAAGTAATAATTATTTTTATTAGCACGAGGGTATTTTTGGAAAATTGACTTGATTTTGTTTCCTTTCCTTACAAACACCAAACACTATAATGAAAATTAAAGATATATTCCGGCTATAATCCCGATCTTTCCAAACACCGGAAAAAAAAAGTTTATAGGAATTATAATTTCCTAAAGGAAAGTAAATACCAAGGAATCAGTTTCCTTTCCTTCCCATTCCGCGAACCAAACGAGGCCTTTCTCTGTGATGGAACTATGTTATAAAAGTATGTTATAAAAGTATGTTATAAAAGGTGTTCCGGAAATTGTACCTATGACTTACAACAATGAAACTAAATTTTTAGGGTCAATTTTTTGTTTATTTATGGATAACCCGAAATCCGGGTTACAGAAGTTCGGCTGAGTTTCATCAAAATTTGAGTAAAACATGGGAACCTATTTTTCTGATAATGTATCTCCATTGGCCGCAATATTTTTACAACCCTCGGAAACTAAATTTCCGCAAAGTTTCAAAGTCCTAAACCCACACAGGATTTTAATAGATTTCATGATTTCACTGCCAAAGTTATCCTTTAGCCACCTTTGATTCACGAAATTGGAGCATTGGAAAAGAAAAGTGACTAATTTTTTTTGTTTGGATGTCAAAGGAGATGAGGAGGAATAAAATTTGATTCTCAAGAGGAGGAAAAAAAGGGAAGAAAATGGTTCCTCCCACCAACCCAATGATTCATTTTCTCCCTCTAAAGATTCACTTTTCCTCCCAATTTTTTTGGTTTTTCTAAACCCCCAAAAAAAATTGATTGAAATTATAATTTTTTAAAAGAAAGAAAATATCAAAGAATCAATTTTCTTTCATTCTCTTTCCGTGAACCAAACGATGCCAAGAGTTTAGTCAATGAACATTTCAAAATTCAGTTTTTGATTTACGTTGTTGCATCCAATTAAGTTACAGTACTTCTAGTTATCTCCAAACTTCAAGAAATATAATGCGTGCTCCTCTAACATGTTTAGACTTAATGGTCAATAATATATTATCAAAATTAGTTCAGTGAAGGCTGAAGATTATTAATGGCCAATTTTTAAAATTAAGAACTCATATGTTACTCAAGGATTTTTTTAATAGATATTAGATTTGCTGAATCTAATTGCATAATCATAACTGTCAGGCATAAGTAATGACAAAGATCCTAAGTGATCAATTTGGTCAACATGCATTATAGTCACATGCTTCTTCTCAGTGGGTAAGAGAGAGGGAGAGAGAGAAACACATGTTAACATTAGAGAATCCAGGACTCTTACCGACTTGTGAGTATAATAAAATACAGTAAACACACATGTAGCTATAGAAGAATCCTTCCGATGCTAGTATTAGTGCTTATAGAAGTCTGAAAATCTATAATTTTTTCTATTATTATTCTCTTTCGAAGAAACAATACATATAAGATACAAATACTGCTTCAATTTCCGTGTTCACGATTATATGGTGCAACTGTGAGCTATAATTCATCTAAAGAAACAATGCGAGGGGTGAAATTTTCTGTTATTTTTTTCAAAAATGTTATTTGGCTTCCAAAATATTTGGATGATGCCATCTTCCATTATATGACATATGACATGGTTGCTGACATGACAGCTGACTTGACAAATTTTAACATTTTTGAATCAAATGCTCCGCTTTTATTCAAAACTCATTTCCAGTCGGTACATGAATAATAGCTTCTCTTGCAAGTTGCTGAAGAATACAAATTGGAGGAGAGTTCAAGTGGAAGACTTCAGCACCTGAGTCATGCTGAATAATATTCGTAGCCACAATGTGAGCTACTTCATTCCCTTCCCTCCTGATAAATGAGAAGTCGAAGTTCTTTCCCGTCCTGCATATGTCCTCTTTGATTTCTTGAACTAGATTGTATAATCTCCATGGGATGAGGTTTCTTTCTCCATTAATAATGCGATGAGCGGTGAGCGAGTCTCCCTCGATTGTGAAATCACTATCATCAAGTTGACCGGCCAGTTGCACTCCCATTCGGATAGCCATGAGTTCCGAAGCTAGAACTCCATCTGCCTCATCTGTGAACGCCGCCGAGAATATACAAGCCTTGCCAACCATATAGTTCCCCTCCTCGTCTCTCGCAATGGCCGCGGCTGCTAAGGATCCTGATGCAACCGCTCCATCAACATTAACTTTGATGTTCCCCGAGGAGGGCGGCTTCCAGCTCCTGGCTTCTATGGCTGCTCGAAGATTATTGATGTGCTCCATCTTCTCCGATCCTCCTGTCGAGTACGAATTGTATAAGTGAATCGCCTGTTGAATGATGGTGTGGATACTCGGCGCTTTATGACTGAAAATGCATGCACATCGAGCCTTCCATACTGCCCAAAGGATAGCCGCCCCCATGAGGAATCTAGTCCCTTCCTTCGTATCCGCCAACCATTCTTCGATAAGTTTGAAAATGTCCCCTTGCTGATCGACTCTAAGGCCCATCGGACTTGCGAACCAAACTGCTCGCGTGACATTACATAGAAGGAAGAGATGGTTCGAGTCCTCCGTGTGTGACAGGAAGAACGGACAGTCCTTGTTCATGTTGTGAATCCTCTTACTTAAGGTATCAAATAACGGAAGCGCTCTATGGAGGAGTCTCCATATGAATGTTTGAACTCTCGGTGATATGTCTTTCTTCCGCCACAGGTTACTCCAAATAGTGCTTTCCGATATGTTCGTCGAGCTGCTAGGGGCCTCTCTTCTTAGAGTTTCATAGAGTGACTTCGAGCTAAACTTTCCATGCCTTGTCTTAACCCATATAAGCTCGGCTTCCCCGTCTCCTTCTCGCAGGGATATGCTAATAATGGCCGATGCTTCTCTTTCGGAGAATAGGGACTGGATGAGCTCTAAGTTCCATGTTCTCAAGATAGGGTCCATCAATTCCCTAACAAATACTGGGCCATTAGCCATGGGATCTGTCACGCCCCAGAACCAGAATACTGGAGAGCGGAAGAATGACTCAGCCAGCTACGTATTACGGGTAGATGAATACCGTATAATACGATAAATGCTGTCTAACCAGACGAGGGGGTGCATAGTACATAAAGGTCTTACTATGGTCATTTCACATCTATTGTCTCAATCATTCAAGCAAGAAAACAGAAATAGAGAACATGTAAGATAAAGCAGTAAGGCGTCCCAAACGCTCAGTCAAAATGTTCTTGAGATCTGGCTTTACAAAACATAGCCAGATGATATAGCAAGTATACACAATTGTTATCAGCTGCAGTCTGACTTAATTACAATCATGTAAAAGTAAGTACAAGACAATCCGACTAACATGTCGGTGCCAAACGGCTAAGTATAAAGGTAAATAACAAAACGAGCGGGGAAGTAAGGAACCCACTCGAGTCCTCCTGCAATCATTCTCCTAGTGTTGGCCATCTTGGAGGTAGAAGTACGCTGGATCCTCGAGAACCGGCTCTAAATCTGGCCATGCAAAACCAGAGAGGTTAGACCTCTAATAGTAAGTACCACAAGGAAAGACGATATGAAGGACATAAACCAGTAAGTAAAAGAATATAATAGTGGATCTCTGCTTGCTACTAGGATTCACATCACATCACGACACTTCGAACCAACCTCCCAACCAAACAAGGACAGAAGTTGGTCCGTCATGTCCTGACATCCTGATCATCTCAGTTAGGCAACAGAGTAGTACAGTACACAAACAAATCATCTTGAACGGCCAATCAAATCCTACGGCTTGCTATTATGAGTCCCAAGTTATCCTGGAATTATGCAAAATAGGGAATTCCTCAGTTCTTACTATGTGCGAGCAAGGCTAGTCTATCCAGTCAATCATGTGCGCCATGCAATCATGTGCACCATGCATGAATTAGACGAGTCCTAGCAGGACGCCCACCGTTATAGCATGTACAATAATATAAGCAGATATTGTTCCCTGCCCGTGTGACAGATTTACAGTATCTGTGGGAACCAGCCGGCCTGTCGGGCACTTAATAGTCCCAAGGGGGCTGCCATGTAAGAACTCGGGAATCCATTCTCTCCATGCCATCATTATTTTATTTAACTTAATAGTCCCTACGTTGAGCGAAGTTCCATACCGTAGATCATGGCCATTCAAATGAGTACTTTCGTACGGGGTACGATATGCACAACTCTACAACGATACCAGTGCGGTTAGGTTGTAGGTCTTACATAGCGTAATGCAACAATCAAATCTAACCACGGTAATCATGCCTTGACCATAAGGTACACATGCTGTTTTTGTAAGATAAATAAATAACTAAATAATAAATACATAATTTGAAGCCTGCATGTGCCTGTACGTCAATATTCGGGATCGGCTAATCGTTTCCAATAGTTCATTACATAAACGTGTCTCATTCATTCAATTCAATAAGACGACTAGCCAGTCTCTTAGTTCCAACTAGGAACGCATGATCAATTATTAGTCAATGTCACAATCATTATCAATGGTGACAAGGCATGAAAGTCAACCAATATTACATGGGGTCGGGTCTATAACTCTCAGGGTTAAGTTCTAGTCATACTGGGTATCTATGGATCAATCAGGACGCAAGGCGCATTTAACATAACAACCCATTTTAACAAATTTAACATATCATGATTTATCAAGGAATTCACGCAAAAGGCGTAAGGATATAATAGAAGAATTATCATGCCATCATTAAATGAACAGGTTGTAGAATAAATAAAAACACCCAGGTCAGGAAGTTACGCCAACAAGTCTATGCTAAGGCCAAAAGTCACGCAAGAAGTCTATGCTTAAGACCAACAAGTCACGCTAAGTCTAGCTGGGGAGAGCGTGGAAAATGGGCGTGAACAGCGAGCGTGAAAAATGATACACGCTGGCAAGCGTGAGCGTGAAAAGTCACGCAAGCAAGCACAGCGTGAGCGTGAAGGGAAAATTCACGCACGCACAAGAGAACGTGACTAAAAATCCATGCACTCATGGAAGTGTGCGTGACTAAAAATACACGCAGACTCGTGGATGTGTGCGTGACTAAAAATGCACGCAGACTCGTGAGAACGTGAGCGTGACTAAAAATACACGTACGCTCATGAGAACGTGAGCGTGACTAAAAATACACGCACGCTCATGAGAACGTGAGCGTGACTAAAAATACACGCTAACATGTAAGAACATGAGCGTGTCTCAAAATTCACGCAGACACGTAGAGACGTGTGCGTGACTGGACTGATGTTTTACGCGAGCACGTAAGAACGTGTGCGTGCACATCTCCCGAACTCCAAGTCCTATGGAGCCTTCGTTCCAGTGCCAGAAATACACGCTAAGTTGGTGAACCAAAACCCATGAACAACCGAAATACAACAACTTAGATCTAGGAAAAACCAGCCATAGAAATCCAAAATGCTAAGAACTAAACTCTCTCAGAATCAGGAGAGGAAAGAGTAATGATCCACAAAAATGGATGAAGGAAAACAAGTTTGAACTTGCCTACTGCTACTGCTACTGCTGGTGGGTGGAGAGTAAGGAGAGGAAGAAGAAGAAGTAATGGTGAGGATGAGTAATGAGAAGAGAGAATGGAGAGGGAAGCTTAAATAGGAAGGTGGTGGTAGGTGGGAGTTAATGGGCCGGGTTGCACAGATCCATCCAAGCCGAAACCCACTAAGACTAAAGCAGGAAATAAAATGCAGATAATAAAATTGTAAGAAATTAATTAACATGAAAATTAAAGAGCAGATAATTAATTAACATGAACTAGAGGAATTTAAATACAGGATACTACATGATAAATACGAAATAAATACACATGAGCTGTACATGTATAAAAATATGCATTCCGAAAACGGGAAGTGACATCTCTACCCACCTTAGAAAAATTCCGTCCTCGGAATTTCAAATCCAAGCCGGATAGAAATATCAGAGCTAAACTAATACAAGCAATTCTAGTGAGCAAGCAATCATTTCTACCATATCAAAAGCAAGTACTATATATGTAAATTCATCAATCCATGATATAAAGTAGCTCTACCCATAAAGTGACAAGCATGAAGAATCAGGACAATCAAGGTATACGGAAAGAGATATACCTTGTGAGTCAAACCGGTGTGGATACCATGATCGGATATCATCCCCACGTTTCCACGTTGACTCTCCCAAGGAGTGATGACCCCAAGCAACACGGACAAGACTAATTGTTCGGTTCTTGAGTATCTTCTCTCTTTGGTCTAAAATGGACACAGGCTGTTCCTCGTAAGACAGGTTGGTACCAACAACCAGCTCAGAGTGATCGAGGACATGGCTTGGGTCCGATACATACCTACGTAATGCCTATTTTTATACATGTACAGCTCATGTGTATTTATTTAGAATTTATCATGTAGTATCCTGTATTTAAATTCCTCTAGTTCATGTTAATTAATTATCTGCTCTTTAATTTTCATGTTAATTAATTTCTTACAATTTTATTATCTGCATTTTATTTCCTGCTTTAGTCTTAGTAGATTTCGGCTTGGATGGATCTGTGCAACCCGGCCCATTAACTCCCACCTACCACCACCATCCTATTTAAGCTCCCCTCTCCATTCTCTCTTCTCATTACTCATCCTCACCATTACTTCTTCTTCTTCCTCTCCTTACTCTCCACCCACCAGCAGTAGCAGTAGCAGTAGGCAAGTGCAAACTTGCTTCTCCTTCATGCATTTTTGTGGATCATTACTCTTCCTCTCCTGATTCTGAGAGAGTTTAGTTCTTAGCATTTTGGATTTCTATGGCTGGTTTTTCCTAGATCTAAGTTGTTGTATTTCGGTTGTTCATGGGTTTTGGTTCACCAACTTAGCTTGTATTTCTGGCACTGGAACGAAGGCTCCATAGGACTTGGAGTTCGGGAGATGTGCACGCACACGTTCTTACGTGCTCGCGTAAAACATCAGCCCAGTCACGCACACGTCTCTACGTGTCTGCATGGATTTTGAGACACGCTCATGTTCTTACATGTTAGCGTGTATTTTTAGTCACGCTCACGTTCTCATGAGCGTGCGTGTATTTTTAGTCACGCTCACGTTCTCATGAGCGTGCGTGTATTTTTAGTTACGCTCACGTTCTCACGAGTCTGCGTGCATTTTTAGTCACGCACACATCCACGAGTCTGCGTGTATTTTTAGTCACGCTCACTTCCATGAGTGCGTGGATTTTTAGTCACGCTCTCTTGTGCGTGCGTGGATTTTCCCTTCATGCTCACGCTGTGCTTGCTTGCGTGACTTTTCACGCTCACGCTTGCCAGCGTGTATGACTTTTCACGCTCACTGTCCACGCCCATTTTCCACGCTCACCCCAGCTAGACTTAGCGTGAATTGTTGGTCTTAAGCATAGACTTCTTGCGTGACTTTTGGCCTTAGCATGGACTTGTTGGCGTAACTTCCTGACCTGGGTGTTTATATTTATTCCACAACCTATTCATTTAATGATGGCATGATAATTCTTCTATTATATCCTTACGCCTTTTGCGTGAATTCCTTGATAAATCATGATATGTTAAATTTGTTAAAATGGGTTGTTATGTTAAATGCGCCTTGTGTCCTGATTGATCCATGGATACCCAGTATGACTAGAACTTAACCCTGAGAGTTATAGACCCGACCCCATGTAATATTGATTGACTTTCATGCCTTGTCACCATTGATAATGATTGTGACATTGACCAATAATTGATCATGCGTTCCTAGTTGGAACTAAGAGACTGGCTAGTCGTCTTATTGAATTGAATGAATGAGACACTTTCATGTAATGAACTATTATACTCGATTAGCCGATCCCGAATATTGGCATACAGGCACATGCAGGCTCCAAAGTAATTAATTATTATTTAATCATCTATTTTACAAAGACAGCATGTGTACTTTATGGTCAAGGCATAATTATTCCGTAGTTAATTTGATTGTTGCATCACGCTATGTAAGACCTACAACCTAGCCGCACAGGTATCGTTGTAGAGTTGCGCATATCGTACCCCGTACGAAAGTACTCATTTGAATGGCCATGATCCACGGCATGGAACTTCGCTCAACGTAGGGACTATTAAGTTAAATAAAATAATGATGGCATGGAGAGAATAGATTCCTGAGTTCTTACATGGCAGCCCCCTTGGGACTATTAAGTGCCCGACGGGCCGGCTGGTTCCCACAGATACTGTAAATTTGTCACACGGGCAGGAAACAGTATCTGCTTATATTATTGTACATGCTATAACGGCGGGCGTCCCGCTGGGACTCGTCTAACTACATGATTGGCGTAATTGATTGACTGGATAGACTAGCTTTGCTCGCACATAGTAAGAACTGAGGAATCCCTATTTTGCATAATTCCAGGATAACTTGGGACTCACAATAGCAAGTCGTAGGAATTGATTGGCCGTTCAAGATGATTTGTTTGTGTACTATATCTACTCTGTTGCCTAACTGAGATGATCAGGATGTCAGGACATGACGGGCCAACTTCTGTCCTTGTTTGGTTGGAAGGTTGGTCCGAAGTGTCGTGATGTTATAAGAATCCTAGTAGGAAGCAGAGATCTATTATTTTATTTTCTTACTTACTGGTTTAATCCTTCATATCGTCCTTCCTTGTGGTACTTGCTATTAGAGGACTAACCTCTCTAGTTTTGTATGGCCAGATTTAGAGCCGGTTCCCGAGGATCCAGCGTACTTCTACCTCCAGGATGGTCAATACTTGGGGAATGATCGCAGGAGGACTCGAGTGGGTTCCTTACTTCCCTGCTCGTTTTGTTATTTACCTTTATACTTAGCCGTTTGGAACCGACATGTTAGTCGGATTGTCTTGTACTTACTTTTACATGATTGTAATTAAGTCAGACTGCAGCTGATAACAATTGTGTATACTTGCTATATCATTTGGCTATGTTTTGTAAAGCCAGATCTCAAGAACATTTTGACTGAGTGTTTGGGACGCCTTACTGCTTTATCTTATATGTTCTCTATTTTATGCTTCTTGATTGAATGATTGAGACAATAGATGTGAAATGACCATAGTAAGACCCTTATGTAGTATGCACCCCCTCGTCTGGTTAGACAGCATTGATCGTATTATACGGTATTCATCTACCCGTAATACATAGCTGGTTGAGTTATTCCTCCGCTCTCCAGTATTCTGGTTCAGGGGCGTGACAAGGTTTTATTGGTGGCCCATGCAGGTCTGATTTCAGACTTGTGGGGTGTTTTGATTTATAGGATGTCTCAATCACACGTGTTGCCCCTTGATCTCAGGATTCGTTATTCTCAACCCTTGCTTGACATTCCGGTATCCTTTGACTTCATTGATCCTTCATGTCCGGTCGTTTGATTGTTCTCTTATCCCTTTTCTTAGGGACACTTCGTCCGCATCGGTCAGAGCTGGGCAGCAACAACAAGAGCAACATAGACAACCTGATCAGGTTGGTCAGCAACCAGGGCCAGTCTCGCCTCAGAAGACTATCCAGGAAGAAGTGATAGTAGAACCAGCGGTTGGACCACAGTATCTAGATATTCCAGACCTACCCATAGTTCCACCTACCCCTGTAGAAGTGGACACACCAGCCCTTCTGGAGATCATGAGAGGAATGATGGCTGCTCAGCAACATCAAATGTTGGCCCAGCAGCGCATGCACACTCAGCTACAAGAGCAGAATGTGTTGCTTAATCAAGGATTGCAGACGTCATTGGAAAGGGGAGTGAGGACTGATTCAGGAGCATCAGCCAGGTTTTACAAGTACAACCCCCGCCGTTTCGAAGGCACGGAGGATGCCATTTCAGCAGATGCATGGCTTAAGGATATGGAGGCTATTCTGACAGCGGCTAAGGTACCGGCAGAAGAACGTGTAGATCTAGTGAAGTTGTTACTTCAGGATCTCGCACGTGATTGGTGGGAATCAGAGGAAGTGGGTATCAGATGTCCTGTGGCTTGGGACGATTTCACAGCAAGATTCAAGACCAAGTACTATGGAGTTGTGGCGCAGTTTGAGCTACAACAGAAATTTATCAACCTCAGGCAGGCCGGCAAGACTGTAGATGCTAATACAGTAGAATTCTGCAGATTGAGTAGATTCGCCCCAGAGATGGTAGCAACAGAGAGCCAGAGGGCTATGAGGTTTCAGCAGGGGTTTCATCTTGAACTCTTACAATTGATAGATGGGCACAACTACCAGACTTTTGATGAGGTATTGACGGCAACTCGAAGGCATGAGATCACTATTCAGAGGCTTGCAGTAAGGACTGGGGGTCAGAAGAGATCCCACATTCAGATAGAAGGAGGAGGGGGAGCAGCGCCCCGAACAACAGCACCACCCACTGGCATTCGTATCCACGATGTGGCGATACGAGGACCAGCACCACCCAGGCAGCAGCAGCAACAGCAGCAGAGGAAGAACCAGCAACCCCCAGCGGGCTGCACTTATTACGGAAAGATGGGGCACACTAGAGATGTGTGTCGGACATTGAATGGACTGTGTCTGATATGTGGAAATCTAGACCATCGGGTTACCACATATCCCATGAATTCGAGGGCAGGAGGACCAGGACAGCAGTTTCCTGCTCTGCCAGCCTCAGGGGCAGGCCAATATCGAGGACCAGCAGTGGCAGTAAGGCCGTTGGCACAGCGTCTGCAGGCTCAGATGTTTCGGCAGCAGGGACAGTCGATGCAGCAACACCAGCATAGACCACCCCAGCATCATCGAGGAAGGGGTCAGCAGCAGCATCAGGCTAGGCCGCAGCATGGAAATCAGCAAGGAGGTCGAGGGCAAGCATTCACTCTGTCCTTAGAAGAGGCATTGGCATCGGGAGATGTTGTGGCAGGTAACATTCTCGTCGCCTCATATCCCGCAGTAGCATTGTTTGATTTGGGAGCATCACACTCATTTATATCTGCACAATTTGCGACACGACTAGGAATGGAGTTCGAGGCATTGCCAGGGAGGTTGAATATACTCACTGGTTATGGGCTCGTAGGAGTTAGTAGAGTTATTTTAGCATGTAGCATTTTAGTTTGCGGGCATTTTTTACCTGCCCGGTTGATAGAATTTCCTGTCGAAAATTTCGACGTTATCTTAGGCATGGACTGGCTGAAAGACAGTCATGCGACAATAGATTGTCGTAGAGGAAGTGTATCTTTTGATATTCCAGGCATGAAGAGGTTCACCTTAGTCAGATCAGGGGCAACTCAGCAAGAGCAGGGAGTAATAACGGCAATGGAAGAAGTTCAGATCCCGAAGATAGTTGAAGAATTTCTAGACGTATTTCCTGAAGAACTTCCAGGTCTACCACCAGTTAGGGATATTGAGTTCAGTATAGAATTGACACCAGGAACTAAACCGATATCAGATCGGGTTTACAGAATGGCGGATTCAGAGCAGGCCAAAGTATATCTGCATATTGAGGAACTGAAGAAGAAGAAGTTTATCCAAGCTAGCGTGTCACCATGGGCAGCACCAGTGGTACTTGTGGGAAAGAAGGATGGGTCATCCAGATTATGCATTGACTACAGGAAGCTTAACGCGGCAACAGTGAAGAACAAGTACCCATTATCCAGGATCGACGACTTGTTTGACCAATTGAGCAGAGCTAGAGTTTTCTCCAAGATAGATCTTCGTTCTGGGTACCATCAGGTGAGGGTTCGAAAAGAAGATATTCCCAAGACAACATTCAGGTCAAAGTATGGGCATTATGAATTCTTAGTAATGCCGTTTGGTTTGACCAATGCTCCAGCAATATTCATGGATTTGATGAACCGCATCTTTATGCCGTATTTAGACCAGTTTGTCATTGTGTTTCTTGACGACATTCTCGTATACTCAGCTAGTAAAGAGGAGCATGAGGACCACCTCCGGAAAGTGTTACAGGTTCTGAGAGAGAACCAGTTGTACGCCAAGCTCAGCAAGTGTGAGTTTTGGTCGGATCATATTTCATTTTTGGGTCATATCATATCAGGAGCTGGAGTAGCAGTAGATCCCAAGAAGGTAGAAGCAGTAGAGAGTTGGCCAGTACCCAAGACCGTAGCAGATGTACGGAGTTTCTTGGGATTAGCAGGATATTACAGAAGATTTGTGTCAGATTTTGCAAGACTTTCAGCACCCATGACCCGCTTGACCCGGAAGGATGTGCCATTTGATTGGTCGGCAGAATGTCAGGCATCATTCGAGACTTTGAAGCAGAAGTTGATATCAGCACCTATTCTTACATTGCCAGTTGGGTCCGGAGGTTTTACAGTATATTGTGATGCGTCAGGTAAAGGACTTGGATGTGTCCTTATGCAACATGGGAAGGTGATAGCATATGCATCTAGGCAACTTCGGGACCACGAGAAGAATTACCCAACTCATGATTTGGAGTTAGCGGCAGTAGTGTTTTTTCTGAAGCTTTGGAGACATTACTTATATGGTGATCGAGTAGAAATGTACACAGACCATAAAAGTCTGAAGTACATCTTTACTCAGAAGGAACTAAACATGAGGCAGAGAAGATGGTTGGAGTTGATTAAGGATTATGATGTGGAGCTTCAGTATCACCCAGGCAAGGCGAATGTTGTAGCAGACGCTCTTAGCAGAAGAGGCGGCACATTTATGTTGACAACACAGAGGCATATCTTAGAAGACCTTCAGGAGATGGGCATCGAAGTTATATTTTCTAGTGATATAGGAGTTCTAACTAGTCTATAAGTCCAATCTGACTTGGTAGACAGGATCAAGGCAGCTCAGGCACAGGACCCAAGGATTCAGAAGCTTAGGGCAGAATGTGAGTCAGGACTCAGAAAGGAGATGAGGATTCACGAAGATGGTACACTTAGGTTCGGATCGCGTCTATGTGTGCCTAGTGGAGATATCAGACATGAGGTTATTGCAGAAGCTCACCGTTCTCAGTATTCTATTCACCCTGGAGGGACCAAGATGTACCAAGATATCAAGCAGCATTTCTGGTGGAACGGAATGAAGAGAGAGATAGCTAGATTTGTTTCCCGTTGCTTGGTATGTCAGCAGGTAAAGGCAGAACAACAGAGGCTAGCTGGGTTATTACAACCGCTTCCTATTCCGGAATGGAAATGGGAGCATATTACAATGGACTTTGTGACCGGTTTACCGAGATCACCAAGTGGTAAGGACGCTATTTGGGTGATAGTAGACCGACTTACGAAGGTAGCACACTTTCTTTTCTTCAGAATAGGGCAATCTACAGAAAAGTTGGCAGAGTTATATATGCAACAGATAGTCAGGTAGCATGGAGTCCCTGTCAGTATTGTGTCGGATCGAGATACCCGCTTTACATCACATTTCTGGAAGAGCTTACATCATAGTCTGGGTACCAAGTTAAGATTTAGCACGGCTTACCATCCGCAGACGGATGGGCAATCGGAAAGAACGATTCAGACTTTAGAAGACATGTTGCGAGCTTGCACTCTAGATTTTGGAGGGTCTTGGGAGAGTCACCTGCACTTGGTCGAGTTCTCATACAACAATAGTTATCAGGCCAGTATCTAGATGGTGCCATTTAAAGCATTATATGGTAAGAAGTACAGGTCACCGCTTGCATGGGATGATATTGGAGAGAGGAAGATATTAGGCCCAGAAATGATTGTTCAGACGGTTGAAGTGGTTAAGGGAATTAGAGAGCGACTTCGAGTTGCGCAGGATCGGCATCGTCATTGGGCGGACCAGTATCGTAGGCCGTTAGAGTTCTCTGTTGGGGACCACATATTCTTGCGGATCTCTCCTACTCGTGGGGTCATTAGATTTGGCGTTCGCGGGAAATTGAGTCCGCGGTACGTGGGCCCATTTGTTATCCTTGATCGGATAGGCGATGTTGCTTATCGTTTATCCCTCCCACCTTCGTTACGAGAGGTGCATGACGTGTTTCATGTATCTCAATTACGTAGGTATGTATCGGACCCAAGCCATGTCCTCGATCACTCTGAGCTGGTTGTTGGTACCAACCTGTCTTACGAGGAACAGCCTGTGTCCATTTTGGACCAAAGAGAGAAGATACTCAAGAACCGAACAATTAGTCTTGTCCGTGTTGCTTGGGGTCATCACTCCTTAGGAGAGTCAACGTGGGAACGTGAGGATGATATCCGATCACGGTATCCACACCTGTTTGACTCACAAGGTATATCTCTTTCTGTATGCCTTGATTGTCCTGTTCCTTCATGCTTATCACCCTATGGGTAGAGCTACTTGATATCATGGATTGATGGATTTACATATATAGTACTTGCTTTTTTTTTGATATGGTAAAATGATTGCTTGCTCACTAGAATTGCTTGTATTAGTCTAGCTCCGATATTTTTATCCTGCTTGGATTTGAAATTCCGAGGACGGAATTTTTTCTAAGGTGGGTAGAGATGTCACTCCCCGTTTCCAGAATGCATATTTTTATACATGTACAGCTCATGTGTATTTATTTAGTATTTATCATGTAGTATCCTGTATTTAAATTCTTCTAGTTCATGTTAATTAATTATCTGCTCTTTAATTTTCATGTTAATTAATTTCTTACAATTTTATTATCTGTATTTTATTTCCTGCTTTAGTCTTAGTGGGTTTCGGCTTGGATGGATCTGTGCAACCCGGCCCATTAACTCCCACCTACCACCACCTTCCTATTTAAGCTCCCCTCTCCATTCTCTCTTCTCATTACTCATCCTCACCATTACTTCTTCTTCTTCCTCTCCTTACTCTCCACCCACCAGCAGTAGCAGTAGCAGTAGGCAAGTACAAACTTGCTTCTCCTTCATCCATTTTTGTGGATCATTACTCTTCCTCTCCTGATTCTGAGAGAGTTTAGTTCTTAGCATTTTGGATTTCTATGGCTGGTTTTTCCTAGATCTAAGTTGTTGTATTTCGGTTGTTCATGGGTTTTGGTTCACCAACTTAGCGTGTATTTCTGGCACTGGAACGAAGGCTCCATAGGACTTGGAGTTCGGAAGATGTACACGCACACGTTCTTACGTGCTCGCGTAAAACATCAGCCCAATCACACACACGTCTCTACGTGTCTGCGTGGATTTTGAGACACGCTCATGTTCTTACATGTTAGCGTGTATTTTTAGTCACGCTCACGTTCTCATGAGCGTGCGTGTATTTTTAGTCACGTTCACGTTCTCATGAGCGTGCGTGTATTTTTAGTCATGCTCACGTTCTCACGAGTCTGCGTGCATTTTTAGTCACGCACACATCCACGAGTCTGCGTGTATTTTTAGTCACGTACACTTCCATGAGTGCGTGGATTTTTAGTCACGCTCTCTTGTGCGTGCATGGATTTTCCCTTCACGCTCACGCTGTGCTTGCTTGCGTGACTTTTCACGCTCACGCTTGCCAGCGTGTATGACTTTTCACGCTCACTGTTCATGCCCATTTTCTATGCTCACCCCAGCTAGACTTAGCGTGACTTGTTGGTCTTAAGCATAGACTTCTTGCGTGACTTTTGGCCTTAGCATAGTCTTGTTGGCGCAACTTCCTGACCTGGGTGTTTTTATTTATTCTACAACCTATTCATTTAATGATGGCATGATAATTCTTCTATTATATCCTTACGCCTTTTGCGTGAATTCCTTGATAAATCATGATATGTTAAATTTGTTAAAATGGGTTGTTATGTTAAATGCGCCTTGTGTCCTGATTGATCCATGGATACCCAGTATGACTAGAACTTAACCCTGAGAGTTATAGACCCGACCCCATGTAATATTGATTGACTTTCATGCCTTATCACCATTGATAATGATTGTAATATTGACTAATAATTGATCATGCGTTCCTAGTTGGAACTAAGAGACTGGCTAGTCGTCTTATTGAATTGAATGAATGAGACACGTTCATGTAATAAACTATTATACTCGATTAGTCTATCCCGAATATTGGCATACAGACACATGCAGGCTCCAAAGTAATTAATTATTATTTAATCATCTATTTTACAAAGACAACATGTGTACTTTATGGTCAAGGCATGATTATTCCGTGGTTAATTTGATTGTTGCATCACGCTATGTAAGACCTACAACCTAGCCGCACAGGTATCGTTGTAGAGTTGCGCATATCGTACCCCGTACGAAAGTACTCATTTGAATGGCCATGATCCACGGTATGGAACTTCGCTCAACGTAGGGACTATTAAGTTAAATAAAATAATGATGGCATGGAGAGAATGGATTCTCGAGTTCTTACATGGCAGCCCCCTTGGGACTATTAAGTGCCCGACGGGCCGGCTGGTTCCCACAGATACTGTAAATTTATCACACGGGCAGGGAACAGTATCTGCTTATATTATTGTACATGCTATAACGACGGACGTCCCGCTGGGACTCGTCTAACTACATGATTGGCGCAATTGATTGACTGGATAGACTAGCCTTGCTCTCACATAGTAAGAACTGAGGAATCCCTATTTTGCATAATTCTAAGATAACTTGGGACTCACAATAGCAAGCTGTAGGAATTGATTGGCCGTTCAAGATGATTTGTTTGTGTACTGTATCTACTCTGTTGCCTAACTGAGATGATCAGGATGTCAGGACATGACGGGCCAACTTCTGTCCTTGTTTGGTTGGGAGGTTGGTCCGAAGTGTCGTGATGTTATGAGAATCCTAGTAGGAAGCAGAGATCTATTATTACATTTTCTTACTTACTGGTTTAATCCTTCATATCGTCCTTCCTTGTGGTACTTGCTATTAGAGGTCTAACCTCTCTGGTTTTGCATGGCCAGATTTAGAGCCGGTTCCCGAGGATCCAGCGTACTTCTACCTCCAGAATGGTCAATACTAGGGGAATGATCGCAGGAGGACTCGAGTGGGTTCCTTACTTCCCCGCTCGTTTTGTTATTTACCTTTATACTTAGCCGTTTGGCACCGATATGTTAGTCGGATTGTCTTGTACTTACTTTTACATGATTGTAATTAAGTCAGACTGCAGCTGATAACAATTATGTATACTTGCTATATCATCTGGCTATGTTTTGTAAAGCCAGATCTCAAGAACATTTTGACTGAGCGTTTGGGACGTCTTACTGCTTTATCTTACATGTTATCTATTTTATGCTTCTTGATTGAATGATTGAGACAATAGATATGAAATGACCATAGTAAGACCCTTATGTAGTATGCACCCCCTCGTCTGGTTAGACAGCATTGATCGTATTATACGGTATTCATCTACCCGTAATACGTAGCTGGCTGAGTTATTCCCCCGCTCTCCAGTATTCTGGTTCTGGGGCGTGACATTGTTCTTCACTGTTGCCGCGTTAAGCTTCCTGTAGTCAATGCATAATCAGGACGACCCATCCTTCTTTCCCACAAGTACCACTGGTGCTGTCCATGGTGACACGCTAGCTTGGATGAACTTCTTCTCCTTCAGTTCCTCTATATGCTGATATACCTTGGCCTGCTCCGAATCCGCCATTTTGTAAACCCAATCTGATATCGGTTTAGTTCCTGGTGTCAATTCTATACTGAACTCAATATCTCTAACTGGTGGTAGACCTGGAAGTTCTTCAGGAAATACATCTAGAAATTCTTCAACTATCTTCGGGATTTGAACTTCTTCCATTGTCGTTATTACTCCCTGCTCTTGCTAAGTTGCCCCTGATCTGACTAAGGTGAACCTCTCCATGCCTGGAATATCAAAAGATACACTCCCTCTACGACAATCTATTGTCGCATGACTGTCTTTCAGCCAGTCCATGCCTAAGATAACGTCAAAATTTCTTACAGGAAATTCTATCAACCGGGCAGGTAAAGAATGCCCGCAAACTACAACGCTACATGCTAAAATAACTCTACTAACTCCTACGGGCCCATTACCAGTGAGTATATTCAACCTCCCTGGCAATGCCTCGAACTCCATTCCTAGTCGTGTCGCAAATTATGCAGATATAAATGAGTGTGATGCTCCCGAATCAAACAATGCTACTGCGGGATATGAGGCGACGAGAATGTTACCTGCCACAACATCTCCCGATGCCAATGCCTCTTCCAAGGACAGAGTGAATGCTTGCCCTCGACCTCCTTGCTGATTTCCATGCTGCGGCCTAGCCTGATGCTGCTGCTGGCCCCTTCCTTGATGATGCTGGGGTGGTCTATGCTGGTGTTGTTGCATCGGCGGTCCCTGCTGCCGAAATATCTGAGCCTGCGGACGCTGTGCCAACGGCCTTACTGCCACTGCTGGTCCTCGATATTGGCCTGCCCCTGGGGCTGGCAGAGCAGGAAACTGCTGCCCTGGTCCTCCTGACCTCGAATTCATGGGACATGTGGTAACCCGATGGTCTGGATTTCCACATATCAAACATAGTCCATTCAATGTCCGACACACATCTCTAGTGTGTCCCATCTTCCCACAATAAGTGCAGCCCGCCGGGGGTTGCTGGTTCTCCTCTGCTGCTGTTGCTGCTGCTACCTGGGTGGTGCTGGTCCTCGTATCGCCACATCGTGGATACGAATGCCAGTGGGTGGTGCTGTTGTTCGGGGCGCTGCTCCCCCTCCTCCTTCAATCTGACTGTGGGATCTCTTCTGACCCCCAGTCCTTACTTCAAGCCTCTGAATGGTGATTTCATGCCTTCGAGTCGCCGTCAGTATCTCATCAAAAGTCTGGTAGTTGTGCCCCTCTATCAATTGCAAGAGTTCAAGATGAAACCCCTGCTGAAACCTCATAGCCCTCTGGCTCTCTGTTGCTACCATCTCTGGGGCGAATCTACTCAATCTGCAGAATTCTGCTGAATAAGCATCTACATGCTTGTCGGCCTGCCTGAGGTTGATAAATTTCTGTTGTAGCTCAAACTGCGCCACAACTCCATAGTACTTGGTCTTGAATCTTGCTGTGAAATCGTCCCAAGCCACAGGACGTCTGATACCCACTTCCTCTGATTCTCACCAATCAGGTGCGAGATCCTGAAGTAACAACTTCACTAGATCTACACGTTCTTCTGCCGGTACCTTAGCCGCTGTCAGAATAGCCTCCATATCCTTAAGCCATGCATCTGCTGAAATGGCATCCTCCGTGCCTTCGAAACGGCGGGGGTTGTACTTGCAAAACCTGGCTGATGCTCCTGAATCAGTCCTCACTCCCCTTTCTAATGACGTCTGCAATCCTTGATTAAGCAACACATTCTGCTCTTGTAGCTGAGTGTGCATGCGCTGCTGGGCCAACATCTGATGTTGCTGAGCAGCCATCATTCCTCTCTTGATCTCCAGAAGGGCTGGTGTGTCCACTTCCACAGGGGTAGGTGGAACTATGGGTGGGTCTGGAATATCTGGATATTGCGGTCCAACCGCTGGTTCTACTATCACTTCTTCCTGGATAGCCTCTTGGGTTAGTACCGGCCCTTGTTGCTGACCAACAGGGTCAGGTTGTCCATGTTGCTCTTGTTGCTGTTGACCAGTCCTGGCAGATGCGGACGAAGTGCCCCTAAGAAAAGGGACAAGAGAACAATCAAACAACCGGACATGAAGGATTAATGAAGCCAAAGGATACCGGAATGTCAAGCAAGGGCTGAGAATAACGAATTATGAGATCAAGGGGGAACATGTGTGATTGAGACATCCTATAAATCGAAACACCCCACAAGTCTGAAATCAGACCTGCATGGGCCACCACTAAAACCTTGTCACGCCCCAGAACCAGAATACTGGAGAGCGGGGGAATGACTCAGCCAGCTACGTATTACGGGTAGATGAATACCGTATAATACGATCACTGCTGTCTAACCAGACGAGGGGGTGCATAGTACATAAAGGTCTTACTATGGTCATTTCACATCTATTGTCTCAATCATTCAAGCAAGGAAACAGAAATAGAGAACATGTAAGATAAAACAGTAAGGCATCCCAAATGCTCAGTCAAAATGTTCTTGAGATCTGGCTTTACAAAACATAGCCAGATGATATAGCAAGTATACACAATTGTTATCAGCTGTAGTCTGACTTAATTACAATCATGTAAAAGTAAGTACAAGACAATTCGACTAACATGTCGGTGCCAAACGGCTAAGTATAAAGGTAAATAACAAAACGAGCGGGGAAGTAAGGAACCCACTCGAGTCCTCATGCAATCATTCTCCTAGTGTTGACCATCTTGGAGGTAGAAGTACGCTGGATCCTCGGGAACCGGCTCTAAATCTGGCCATGCAAAACCAGAGAGGTTAGACCTCTAATAGCAAGTACCACAAGGAAGGACGATATGAAGGACATAAACCAGTAAGTAAAAGAATATAATAGTGGATCTCTGCTTGCTACTAGGATTCACATCACATCACGACACTTCGAACCAACCTCCCAACCAAACAAGGACAGAAGTTGGCCCGTCATGTCCTGACATCCTGATCATCTCAGTTAGGCAACAGAGTAGTACAGTACACAAACAAATCATCTTGAACGGCCAATCAAATCCTACGGCTTGCTATTATGAGTCCCAAGTTATCCTGGAATTATGCAAAATAGGGAATTCCTCAGTTCTTACTATGTGCGAGCAAGGCTAGTCTATCCAGTCAATCATGTGCGCCATGCATGAATTAGACGAGTCCTAGCAGGACGCCCGCCATTATAGCATGTACAATAATATAAGCAGATACTGTTCCCTGTCCGTGTGACAGATTTACAGTATCTGTGGGAACCAGCCGGCCCGTCGGGCACTTAATAGTCCCAAGGGGGCTGCCATGTAAGAACTCGGGAATCCATTCTCTCCATGCCATCATTATTTTATTTAACTTAATAGTCCCTACGTTGAGCGAAGTTCCATGCCGTAGATCATGGCCATTCATATGAGTACTTTCGTACGGGGTACGATATGCACAACTCTACAACGATACTAGTGCGGTTAGGTTGCAGGCCTTACATAGCGTAATGCAATAATCAATTCTAACCACGGTAATCATGCCTTGACCATAAGGTACACATGCTGTTTTTGTAAGATAAATAAATAACTAAATAATAAATACATAATTTGAAGCCTGCATGTGCCTGTACGTCAATATTCGGGATCGGCTAATCGTTTCCAATAGTTCATTACATGAACGTGTCTCATTCATTCAATTCAATAAGACGACTAGCCAGTCTCTTAGTTCCAACTAGGAACGCATGATCAATTATTAGTCAATGTCATAATCATTATCAATGGTGACAAGGCATGAAAGTCAATCAATATTACATGGGGTCGGGTCTATAACTCTCAGGGTTAAGTTATAGTCATACTGGGTATCCATGGATCAATCAGGACGCAAGGCGTATTTAACATAACAACCCATTTTAACAAATTTAACATATCATGATTTATCAAGGAATTCACGCAAAAGGCATAAGGATATAATAGAAGAATTATCATGCCATCATTAAATGAATAGGTTGTGGAATAAATAAAAACACCCAGGTCAGGAAGTTACGCCAACAAGTCTATGATAAGGCCAAAAGTCACGCAAGAAGTCTATGCTTAAGACCAACAAGTCACGCTAAGTCTAGCTGGGGAGAGCGTGGAAAATGGGCGTGAACAGCGAGCGTGAAAAATGATACACGCTGGCAAGCGTGAGCGTGAAAAGTCACGCAAGCAAGCACAACGTGAGCGTGAAGGGAAAATCCACGCACGCACAAGAGAACGTGACTAAAAATCCACGCACTCATGGAAGTGTGCGTGACTAAAAATACACGCAGACTCGTGGATGTGTGCGTGACTAAAAATGCACGCAGACTCGTGAGAACGTGAGCGTGACTAAAAATACACGCACGCTCATGAGAACGTGAGCGTGACTAAAAATACACGCACGCTCATGAGAACATGAGCGTGACTAAAAATACACGCACGCTCATGAGAACGTGAGCGTGACTAAAAATACACGCTAACATGTAAGAACATGAGCGTGTCTCAAAATCTACGCAGACACGTAGAGACGTGTGCGTGACTGGGCTGATGTTTTACGCGAGCACGTAAGAACGTGTGCGTGCACATCTCCCGAACTCCAAGTCCTATGGAGCCTTCGTTCCAGTGCCAGAAATACACGCTAAGTTGGTGAACCAAAACCCATGAACAACCGAAATACAACAACTTAGATCTAGGAAAAACCAGCCATAGAAATCCAAAATGCTAAGAACTAAACTCTCTCAGAATCAGGAGAGGAAGAGTAATGATCCACAAAAATGGATGAAGGAGAAGCAAGTTTGCACTTGCCTACTGCTACTGCTACTGCTGGTGGGTGGAGAGTAAGGAGAGGAGGAAGAAGAAGTAATGGTGAGGATGAGTAATGAGAAGAGAGAATGGAGAGGGGAGCTTAAATAGGAAGGTGGTGGTAGGTGGGAGTTAATGGACCGGGTTGCACAGATCCATCCAAGCCGAAACCCACTAAGACTAAAGCAGGAAATAAAATATAGATAATAAAATTGTAAGAAATTAATTAACATGAAAATTAAAGAGCAGATAATTAATTAACATGAACTAGAGGAATTTAAATACAGGATACTACATGATAAATACTAAATAAATACACATGAGCTGTACATGTATAAAAATATGCATTCCGGGAACGGGGAGTGACAGGATCTCTGCCTGCAACGCGGAAGCGCGGGAGCGAGGGTATCCAAGGATCCTCGTATATTTTCACCCGACCTCCTTTGATTCTCCAAAGTATATTGTCCTCCATCTGGCTTTTCATTTCCAGGAGGCTCGTCCTTGTGGCCGAGGTCTTTTTCGACTTGCTCACCGACCAAATTGTTTTGTTTTGTAGATACTTTCCCCTGAGGAGACGGACCCATAACTGGTCTGGGTTGGTCAGAAACCGCCAAAGCAACTTCCCTACTAGCGATTTGTTCACCCAATCTAGCCTTCTAATGCCGAGACCCCCTTCTCCTTTGGGTTGTGTGACCTTCTTCCAGTTAAGGAAGTGCAACTTTCTCTCCGAGGTAGCGTGCCCCCACCAAAAAGCTCGTTGTTGCCTAGTAAGCTTGTGGAGAACCTGTTTAGGGATTAGGTATGATGACAGGTGATAGACGGGGATCGAACCAAGTGTGGCTTTGATTAGGGTAGCTCGACCGGCATGAGACACAAGCTTGGCTTTCCACCCTTGTAACCGCGCCTCACACTGTGCAACCAGTGAATCATAAGTGGCAGTTTTAAGTTTGGGCTTCAGCAAGGGATATCCCAAGTACCTATCCTCATTTGTCATTTTCTTGAAGTTGAGCTCAGTTGCAACCATCTCTTGATCGCTGGTAGGAACATTTTTACTGAAATGTATTCTCGATTTCTCATAGTTCACCTTCTGCCCCGACCATGAGGAATATAGGTGTAATATGTCGTGGATTGTATGAATCGATACGAGCGAGGCCTGACCAAAAATTAAAATGTCATCGGCAAACAGTAGATGAGAGATAGATGGGGTGTACCTGCTGATTCAGATTCCTTTATTAAGCCCATCCTGTGCGAACTTTGCAAAAATTCTGGTTAGAACTTCAGAACATAGGATGAAGAGAAAAGGAGATAGCGGGCAACCTTGCCTAATCCCTCTCCTGGGCACTAAGAGCCCTTCAGGTGTGCCATTTACTAGTATGGAAAAGGAGGGGGTGGTGATACACTCCATTATGAGCTTATTCGAGTGGCCCCTGATTCCCATGTTGTAGAGGACTTGTTTGATGAACGGCCATTAATATTAAAATTAAAATTAATATTAAATTAACATGATAATTAACATTAAGATTAACCTTAACATTAAAATTAACATTAACATTAAAATTAACATTAATATTAATATTAAAATTAATCTTAGCATTAAAATTAATATTAACATTAACATTAGCATTAATATTAATATTAATATTAACATTAACATTAACAATAATTTTTTTTTGGGTAATTAATGTTTTGGGTTAAAATTTGTCATGTCAGTTGTTATGTCAGTTGCCATATAATGGGATATGATATCACCCAAATATTTTGGAAGCCAAATAACATAATTATATTTTTTTTCTTAATAAAACATGCAAGCCTGTGCTCATTTGTTTTAAAAAATTATTAAACTTGCAAATAATTTAGTTGTCATTCCAAGTTTGGTGCCAAACATGGTCAAACATAACTAACAATTCCAAAGCAAACACAAGAACCAATCATTGTTTAAAAAATCGGACCGATTATTGAACCTATTTTTTTTTATAGGTCGGACCGGGATTCAACCGTGTTCATGATTTGGTTTGGTTAAAATAGATAATATATCCTCATTTAGTTCTTGGTTTAGTTTCGTTCGGTTCTTAGCATGTTTGGTTTGATTTAATTTTACCACTATAAGGTCTCTTAAAATTAATCGAAGCCAAATAGTCCAAATCTCACGCGATAAATATTTTTGAATTTACTTTAGAAAACCAAAATTGGCCGGTTCAATTGTGAACCGGCGGTTAAATCCGATTTTGGAAAAAAAATCGACGATTTTTTAAAAATTCCGATTTAAGTAGACCAGACCAATTTTCTTAGCAAAATCGCTCAGATCCGGTCCAACCGCCGGTCCGGTCCGGTTCCGACAATACTAGAACCAACAGACCAAGTGGCGAGACTCTAAATTCTTCACAAGCCAACATTATGCATGTCACATTGCATTAATAATTCCGTAGGGGTATAGCCCGTTGAGTACGCCGGAGAGTGGACACAGGTTCCAATTTTCCTGTAGACGTTGTCTGCCAGCCCCAAAAAAAAGGATATCTCAAAAAAATATATTGCATTATATTGTAAAACAAAGAGAAGGAGATGGAGGAAATTATTTATTCATTCACATGTCTCAATCATCTTGAGAAGAGCCCTTTATATAGGCTTACAATGGATGTTAACACCATGATGATAATTAAAAGAAAAATGCCAAAAGGCATAGGTTATGGATAACCATAAGTCATAGGTTATGGATAACCAAGAGACATAGGTTATGTAGGCCAACTAATTATGTGAATTATCCATATTTATAACACTCCCCCTTGGATATTCACCATTAATTAGTTGGTGGTGTATGCACATTTGTTGCCTCGTTAAAACCTTACTAAGAAAAACCCAGTGGGAAAAAAATCTTAGTCAAGGAAAAAGAGTACAACGCGCAAAACTCAAAAATATTCTTCATGAATTATACTCCCCCTCGATATAATGGATTTGCTTGACTTCGATCACTTTTGTCCTTTGAGCATATGCATAAAACACTTTTGGAGGAAGGTGTTTATTCGATCTCCTTTGATGAATCCTTTTCGAACATGCGTAATGCAAGTCGCATTGTCTTTGAATATTATTGTAGGCTCATCTTGTTTTGTTGATCGCCAATATATAGCTGCATGGTTATTAATAAACACATAACCCGTTTGGAGCAACACTTATGAAGGTCAGAAATATGTTTGAGTCTGCACAACCATCTAGACCAGAATCGTTAGTAGAATCATATAAATAAAATAATCTTATGCTAGTTGTTCCACAAAAATATCTCAATATGTGTTTAACTATATTCAATATGTAAGTGGAGGTGCAGAACTATATCTAGATAATAAATTAACATAAAATGCAATATCTGGTCTTGTGCATTGGCTAGATATAGTAGTGCTCCAATAGCACTTAAATACGACATTTCTGGAACAAGAACTTTTTCATCTTCTCTTTTGGTCGTAATGTACATTTATCCAAATCCAACCTGCGTACAACCATCGGTCTACTTAGTAGATGTACTTTATCCATTATGAATCAGTTCAAAATTCTTTCAATATATCGGAAATGAGATGCACTAATATCCCACAGGAACTTCGATCTATTTGCAAATCGAGACCAAGCTTTGTCTTTTTTCAAGTCTTCATTTCAAACTCATTCTTCAAATAGTTTGCAGTTTTCTCCAATTCTGTAGGAGACCTGATCAGGTTTTATATCATCAATATATACTGCTACTATTGAGAATTCATTTCTGAATTTCTTAATGAAGACACATGGATAAATTTGACTATTTTGCATCATTCCTTAGTCAAATATATGATAAGACGATTATACCACATTCTTGTGGATTATTTTAATTCATATAATGCTCATCTAATTTGAACACATGCCCTTAGACTTAGTCTTTGGCAGTGTAAATCCTTCTGGAATTTTTATATAGATGTCAGTATCTAAGTCTCCGTATAAATATGCAGTTATAACATCCATAAATCTTATATCAAGATTTTTAGAAACTGTGAGACTAATTAGATAACTAAAAATGACATCCATAACTTGAGAGCATGTCTCAACGTAGTCAATTCCAGGTCTTTGAGAGAAACCCTGTGCTACAAGTTGGGCTTTGTATATTTCAACTTCGTTTCTCTCATTTTATTTTCTCACGAAACACCTATTTAAAACCAACATGGTTTATGCCCTTTGGTGTTTCCACTATAGGTCCAAATATACCACGTTTTTCTAAAGATTTAATTCTGCTTGAATAACATCTTTCCAGATTGGCCAATCTTTTATTTGTCGACATTCATTTATGCTACGTGGTTCATTTTCACAATCATCATTGTCCTTTGATATTTCAGTAGCTACTGCATAGTTAAATATGTCATCGATGACAAGTGCTTTTCTATTCCACAATTCACCTGAACATGCATGGAATATCGAGATCTCTTCATTTTCAGGTACCTGTGCCTCTCTAGAGGCATCCATAGGCATTTCAGTGAATTTGAAAACATGCACATCTTCATTATCTATTTCCGGAGCTCCAGCCACTATCGGGCTTTTATCAGGACAAGATGTTTCATTTACTCTCCTCTTTCTAGGAGCACTATCCTTGGAACCTATAGGTCTACCACGCTTTTGACGTGTAGTAGTAAATTCATTTGTGTTGTAGTACTACTAAACATGCACATCTTCATTATCTATTTCCGGAGCTCCAGCCACTATCGGGCTTTTATCAGGACAAGATGTTTCATTTACTCTCCTCTTTCTAGGAGCACTATCCTTGGAACCTATAGGTCTACCACGCTTTTGACGTGTAGTAGTAGATTCATTTGTCGTTTTGTTTAGATTTTGTCCAATTGAAACAATAATTATGACTGGCACATATGATATAGTTACCTTTATGACATCATTAAATGTATCAGGTAATTGATTTGCAATTTCTTGCAAATGTATAATTCTTCTTATCTCATAATCACATTTGGAATTCTTGGAACTTAATGAGATCGATAGAGTAGGCGTATACCATGTCAATTCACGCCGTTAATTAGCAATAGTTTGTTCTATATGAACAATTTGTTGCTTATACCTCCCCCTAACGGCGAGAAGACTATCATCAAATCTTGTAGTAAAGACATCACTAGTCATTGATTTTAAATACCTTATTATGGAAGAAAACTCAAAACTAATGTATATTTTTCAAACATCATTGGGGACCCATCTTAGTTCTTTTGGAAGATGGAACTGGAACATATACTGTATATCCAAACTTTCTCAAATATGAAATGTTTGGTTGTTTACCACTAACAAGTTGTATATATAAAATAATATGGTAGGCAATGAGTCTAAATTTAACTAAAGATGCAACATGTAAAATATCATGTCTCAAGCCACAATTTTCAAACTAGATTACACTAGTAGAGGTCTAGCTATAAGTTGAAGATGTTTAATAAATGACTCAGCTAACCCATTTTGTGTGTGCACTGGAGAACATTATGCTCTATCTCAGTTACTAATGATGTACAATAATTATCAAAAACTTGTGAGATTAATTATGCGGCATTATTAAGACTATTTAATATAGTCGTGTGATTAGGAAACTGAGATCTAAGTTTAATAATTTGGGCTAAAAGACGAGAAAATACGAGATTTCTAGTAGACAATAGACAAACATATGACCACTTAATAGATGCATCTATGAGTACCATAAAATATCTTAAAAAGAACCACTAGCAGGGTGAATATGACCACAAATGTCTCTTTATGTTCTTTACAAGAAAGTAGAAGACTCATTCTTAACTTTTAGAAAAGATGGTCTAGTTATAATCCTTCCTTGTAAACAAGGAATATATAGTTGATTCTTCAATAAGCCAATATCGTAATTTTCAATAAATATCCACAAAGATTATCAATGATACATAGTATGTCCCGGATGACCCAAAGGGTCATGCCAAATGTTATATAAGACATGATCATTGGCTTTATATTTTGCCACATTCATATTAGATTCAATTATGTTAATGGTGGTGACATACAAACCCACCAAAAAACAAGATAACTCTTCTAATGTGAGCCTTTTGCTCCCAACATTAGATGTGATACATAATGACTCTTTGTTCTTATCATTTCAAGTTTCAATATGGTATCCATTTTGTGTATATCCTTGAAACTTAACAAATTCCTTTACGGAACTACTTGAACACATTCTGCAAATAGGTTTGAGTAACATGATGTGTGCTCTTCCAAAGCCCTCAATTATATGGCTGGCCAAGCTATTGTTGGCACTTTATGCCTGCCAAATACTAACTTTGGCAAAAACTTTGATTCTTCAAATTCATTTGTGTTGTAGTACTACTAACAAACACATATCTAAGTCATTTTTCTTAGATTCTTTCAATCTCTCAAATCTTTTTTTTTTTTTTTTTAGGAGCTCGACATTGCTAAATCAATGTCTATATTTGTCATATTTACGACAAGCATGCGTTACTACTCCATGAAGCAAAATAAAAATATTATGAACTTATATATTTTAGCTAGCATAAGTACAATAAGAAAAATTAAGCATTTCAAATGATAATATCATATTATAAAAATGTAACTCCAAATTTATAATATATATATATTTTTTTTTTCAATAAAACAAAACTCTCATGGCCTAGACATTCCATGATGGAAACAATGGTTTCTATGACTACAAATATAAATAGTTTGTAAATACTTGAAATAAACATATATTGATCGAGTGCTCATTCAAAAAATAAAAATTGCATTAGCTTCTTCTCTAACTATTCATTTGTAACTTGATTCCCTTTGTTAGAGGGTGTTGTCCATTTGTTCATTTATTCTTTCATGGACCATTGTTTCAACCTTTGTAAGGTTGATAACCATGACATATCTTACAATTTTTTTTTTCCATTCCCTCTTCCACGTCCTCCACCACGACCTCAGCTAATTCCAAAATTAGCATTTGCCTCAGGAATTGTCATTGACCCAGTTGGTCTAGAGTTGTGGTTTTTATGAGAACGTTACTATTTGCCTTTACTACACTGAGATAGTCACCGGTTCAGAGTAATTTATGAAAAAAAAATTCACAATATTATTGCTACAAAAGCACATTGCTTGCATGAAAAATGAAGAGGATCTCTTCTCAATCATTTGAGGCTTTGTTACTTTTTCTCCGTACAATCTAAGGCGGAGAACAATAATACACAGAGCACAATTATATTATTTAACATTTTTACAGTCATGGTATCTTAAATTCAACCATTCAATTTGAGCAGTCATAAGGATTACCATCCTTTGGTGGTCAAATTTATCATTATTGTAAAACAAAGAGAAGGATACCACATTCTTCAAATTAAAAAAAAAATTATTTTTCTTCTGCAATTACAACTTTGTATCCATTGTCATGATAAATAATTATTTCTGCTCATATCAAGAGCTTTGAATTCAAACTTTACAAGATTCGACATCTACATGACATAAAATAATTATATTAGATGTTAATCAATAATAAAATTGATAAGCGCTTTAAAGGTTACAAAACTTCACATATGCCACAATGTGATGAAACACATGAAAAATACTCCCACATGAACCCACATGGCACCCATTTGCCATACATCATGTGTATCACATATACAACAATGTGGTAGAACGCTATCAAAGAAGTATCACATATACAACAATGTGATAAAACATTATCAAATAATATTATGTCTTATGTGTATCACATATACAACAATGTGACAAAATGCTACTAAAAAATATTATATTGCTATCAAAGAATATTATCTCATGTGTATCACATATACAACAATGTGATAAAACGCTATCAAAGAATATTATGTCTTATGTGTACCACATATACAACAATGTGATAAAATGCTACTAAAGAATATTATATCTTATGTTTATCACATATACAACAATGTGATCATTATATAATAATTTATTTTGGGTATTTTTTTTTTAATAAAATTCGATTCACATATACAACAATGTGAAGTAGTACACTACAGAATTCAAATAAATAAAATAATAGAAATAACCAATTCACATGAACTAATTTAATGAAATTAACTAACTCCAAATAAGTGAATTTTTTTTAAGATATTCTAGATTAATTTTATAGTTCATAGAAAACATATACAAATAAAATTTATACATAATCTTAAATAGATTATCATAACTTTTCTATTTTGAATGAAATTGTGAACATGTTCAATACGTGTTTAGATTTAAAACTAAAAGAAAAAGTGGATCTAGAAAACTTACGCTCTAATCGATCTATAAACACATAAATCAAACGTGTATTTAATTTTACTAAAACATGCATGTATCTAAGTATATAAAATTAGACTTACCTTTTCAATACCTTTCTTTTCTTAAGAGAACTATTTCTCCCTTCTTCTATTTCCTAGAGCATGGTGCTGATAACGTGTATTGTAAAACAAAGAGAAGGAGATGGAGGAAATTATTTATTCATTCACATGTCTCAATCATCTTGAGAAGAGCCCTTTATATAGGCTTACAATGGATGTTAACACCATGATGATAATTAAAAGAAAAATGCCAAAAGGCATAGGTTATGGATAACCATAAGTCATAGGTTATGGATAACCAAGAGACATAGGTTATGTAGGCCAACTAATTATGTGAATTATCCATATTTATAACACATTAATAAATAATACAAGAAAGAAAAGAAGTAACATGGACCTATATCCAAATATTTGAAAAAAATGCTCACACCACCTCCTTCCCATGTGCAACATAATACAGGTTTGATATTTCAACATTTGAGATTTTCAACCAATATACAAAAAAGTTCATAAAAGATAGTTTTAGGTCTCTTACATCGGAAGTGAAAAACCCTAGCTAGTTCACAAACTGCACATATAGGAACCCTAACCCTAGTTCCTTAAATGTGGCATATTGGTCTCACGACACTCCAAATTCTCAAGAAAAGATGGAAAGTAAAATTGGGAGAGGGTTGCCAAAATGAGTCGCACTAGAGAAATCGTAGTAAGACTTGTAGTGCAAGGTTTGACTGGGATATATATTGCATCTATAAACTTGTGATGCGGACTTGTTTACTTTTCTGAAACAAACAAACATAACATGTGCAAGCCAATATTTAGTGCACTAACAATAACCAGTGGATGACAATGAAAGTGAGGGATAAAGCTTAATAATTAGTAGTAGAGATGAAACCATACAAAGGTGGATTATGACTTAAGTAGGGATCGGAATCCCGCACTTAAACATTTTTGTATATTTTTCGGAATAATGTTGGATTGTCTTTATGGACCGTTAAAATTAGATCAATATTTTGCAAGAAATTGGATAGTTTAAGGATCGAATCTAAATGGTCTATAAAAACGATCCGACGACTGTTATATATTCCGTAAAACATGCGGGTATGTTTAAGTGCAAAAGTTATGCTCTTTGGTCAACAAGCATGTCCCTTGGGCAGAGAGGTAAGAAAGCCGAAAGTGTATAAGGAGGAAGTTGAGCTTTAATACGTTGAAAAACACTTCTAATGGGGTAAAAGTAGCAGAGATCACCATCGATGACTTGGCCGAGATGACGGAGTATTGAAAAATTACTATTGTGCTATATGTTATGGGGACACATCCATTTTTTGGCAATTGTGCGCTCATGTAGCAAAGGAGTGGCATCCTAGAGGCTCATGGAAATCTATTCTTGAGAAAACGGGTTCTACTTCGTTAAACTAGGGTTTATGGAAGGCTTGGACATGATTATAGACTCAGGACCTTGGACGTTCGATGGAAGGCTGATTATCATGAAGGGATGGATTTCGTATTGTAACTTTCAAAATGGTAAACTCAAATATGTCCCTATTTGAATTAGACTGCTTTGGCTTATGCCTTAGCTGTGGAGTACCCTTGCCACAATAAAGATAGCCAGTGTTGTAGGGATGCCACAGTGGATGGATATTCTTACGACTTGAAGACAAAGGCTTGCCTATATAAGAGTGTTTGTAGAGAGTATTGCAAAAATCCACCTACCAGATACTATTAACATTGAATTACCGAATAGGATGGCCGTGAAACAAAATATTGAGTATGACTGCCCCCCCCCACGTTGTTATAAGTTCAGCTACCTTGGACATGTTCAACACTACCAAAATAAGTCATATTGGCGATGGATTTAGCGACACGTGTTTAAAACGTCGCTATATTTGTTACATTTAGCAACGAAAATAATTGACGTCGCTAAATGTCACTATCGGCGACTTTCAGCGTCATTTAGCGACAAGTTTATTATTAGGAAAACAAACTTCGGGTAAAGGTCGTTGTTTCGTCGGAAAATGTCGCTGTTTTTTTAGACTGCTACGTTTAGCGACTCATCTACTTAAATGTCACCAGTTTATAAATATACGGTGACTTTTAGCGACGTATGATAAGGACGTTGCTAACTTATTTCACATAGGGTTTGCTGGCCAATCAACTTTTTACCTTTTCTTCCAAATTTTTACTTCAGCGCGCTCTCCCAAAAATTTCCCTTTCCTCTCCGGCAACCCCCTCTCCTCTCCGGTGACCCCTGCCCCGGCGCCCCTCTCGACCCCGACGACCCCCCCTCTCGTCTCCTTCCCCGGCTCCCTTCGACCTCTCTCGACTCTAGCGAACCCCCTTGCCCTCCTACACCGGCGCCCCTCTGTCCCGACGACCCCCCCGACCCTCCTGCCCTGACGCCCCTCTGTCTCGACGACCCCCTCGCTCAGGTAACGCCTAACCCTAATCCTATCTCCCTCATTCTGCCATGGCATGGACACGGACACAAACATTCACACACTGAGACACAGACACACTAACATACAGACACAGACATACACACACTAACACGCAGACACGAAATCTCTTTATATATATATAACATGTGTCACGACACAGACACGGACATGGACACAAACATACGCACACTGACACATAGACATGGACATACACATACTGTTTTTCTCCCCATATTATATATACAAGTCTCTCATTCTAATTATATTATTTTAGAAATAAAGAAGAAAGGAAATGCAGAAACTATTGTTTCAATCATGCAATTATACAACTTATATGATGCGTAGGCAGTTAATTAGACAAGATTATAGTCTTACAGTAATTTGCTTGAAAAAATATTGTGTATCATAATCAATGAATTCAATCAGCTAGTTGTTATTAATTTGAATTCCCCCCATTTATGGCTGATATAATTGTCTATACTATATTGTCGAGTGTCGTGTCCGTGCTTCCTACTCGATGACTTTAGAAAATGTGACACCCAACCAATTAAATATACTACAAGAAACAGTGTGAGTATCCTTGTAAAACATTATGGGAAGTATATAAGATATAGAGTGAGTATCCTAGAAGTATAGAGCGAATTTCCTAGAAGTATGTAAGATATTTTAGGAATTGGGTAATTATCAAGGTAAGTTTGGGGTTTAATTGTAAGTATCTAGAGTGCTAGCTAGGTAAGTGCTAGCTTGGACACTCCGAGGTCAAGTTTTTCTTGTGGTCTCACAAGGAATACATGACGACAGAGATATCATTATCTATTATGTTAAGTGTCCGTGTTAGCCTGAAATCAAGTATCCATGTGAGCCCTTCTTTGGAAACTAAATTTAATTATGCAAGCCTTTTGGGGCTATCCGAGTTATACCAAAAAGACGAACAACTTAGTCTTTTATAGAATTTTTCAAAAATCTAGTATAACTCTGATAACCTCAAAAGGCTTGCATAAGTAAATTTTATTTCTAGAGAATGGCTCACAAAGAACATGTGACAATACCTAAGTGTCAAGAGTATGTTGGTACTTTGATGAACGTGTGTATAGTTAGTGTCATAGGTATTTAAAAATGTATCCTAGTATCAAGATACAAGAGAGTATCAATCTGATATTGTGTACCATGGTACATATATCCACATGATACACAAATATCTAGAGTTAAGGTGATATGTAGGTAAGTGCTAGCTAGGTATCTTAGACCCTTAGGTAAGTGTCTGTGTCAGTCCGAAGTCAAGTGTCCATGTCAGCCCTTATCTGAAAAAGTAAGTTTACATATGTAAGCCTTTTTGAGGCTTTTAGAGTTTTAGCGATTTCTTAGAAATAGGAGAAAAGACAAACAACGAAAGGAGTAAAAAATAGGGAAAAAAAGAATGAAAAATCCTACAAAAGAAAATTATAATTGTAAACCCCCTAAATTTTTACAATTTTTTTTTAAATTTGGTTTTAATTTTTGCCTTGTATTGTACGTCGCATAGTCATATTGTACGTCGCGTACGAATTCGTATTTTTGTATGCCTCGTCGAGTGCAAATATGTGCGAGATACATATTTTTGTAAAACATTTATTTTAGAAACTTGGTTTTTCAAATAATAAATATTTTCGATTACTTAAAATGGTAAAATGCGTCGCATTGGAAATTTCCAAAACTTATTTTAGAAAACTATGTTTCAGTGCATATGAGATACATAAATTTAGATTTCATATATATAAGCCTATTTTTGAAATTTATTTAATATTAATATTTTATTAATCAAAAAGATATTTAAAAATACTTATTATTTTCGAAATTATTATTATTGGTATTTTTGGAAATATATTTGAAAATTATTGTGGCCATTTTTAAATCTTGATTTGATTTTATGGTTTTAATTTAAAAAGTTTAAGGGTAGAATTTATATTTGAGTTTAGATTATCTACGTTTAAATTAAAATTTTATTTAGATTTGATTTTTGAATTATCTAAATGGGGTTTAAACAAACCCAAGCCTTATCCAACTGGGAATTCCCACCTCCTATAAAAGGAGAGGTACTCCTCCAGAAATTTTCCATCCACAACCACATTGTACATCATGTCTGTGACCATCCAGTATTTATTCCATCAATTACAAATACATGGTTCCCTGCGTCCGACAGTCCCGGACATCCACCCAAACACAATCAAACCCTAAATCTACGACTACGACCTCGGCCGAACCTCCTCTATCATTGCCGCCCCGACGCAAGCATCTCACACCCCATCCCCGTTCCCCGCCACACCATGACCAACTCTGGTCGACTCTACCACCAAACCCGTAGCCACATCCTCCTTCTCCTTTCCGAACCCCTCTTCCCCAAGATCTCCGACCACCTCTTACGCGGCAACTACGCCGCCAACTCCGACCCAGTCCACCTTCAGACCACAACCACACTGTCATCAACCAACGCCACCACCATCAATGTTTTCGGCAAACCCCTCCACTCCGTACCACCACCGCGTCCATCGTCGGCATCCAACAGCGCCGCCACCACCACCATAAACCCCCAAATTTCTATCAAACTACCACAAGTAAAGAAGAAAGGGGGGATAGCCTCTTACCTAATCCCCGCCGCTGCCGCCGTCCCGACCAGCTCCTCCGAGCCCTTCTGCGGTCGGCAGCCCCAAGTTTGCCTCCGTCCGTCGCCGACGTCATCTCCGGCACCGGATCTGCAAGCGCAGTGGACACGTGCCACCGCGTCGAGCTTCTCACCGTCGCGGTCTCGACCACTGCCACCGCGTCGAGCTTCTCGCCGCCGCGGTCTCGACCACTGCCACCGCGTCGAGCTTCTCGCCGCCGCGGTCTCGACCACTGCCACCGCGTAGAGCTTCTCGCCGTCGTAGTCTCGACCACCGTCGACGAGGCCACTCCGCGCCAGGCGCCCGACTCCGTCGCCTATAGCCTTCCCGCGACGCCTTTCCGCCCACGCGAGCCGCGCCCGGAGCGCCGCCGCCAGGCTTGCCGCCGGCGCCTGAGAACCGCCGGCTACCCGGCCGAGCCCCTCGGTAAGCCCGCACTTCCCTGCTCCTTCTCTCTTCCTTTTTTAATTTCTTACTTTATTAGTTGGGGTGTTGTAGAAATGTTTTAAAGTTGGGATGCTGTAGATATTTTGTTAGTTTTATTATTATTATATTTATTATCAGATATTATATCATATGATTATTATTATTATTATTATTACTATTATCATTATTATGATGATGATTATTCGTATTTATCATCATTATTATTATGATTATTACTATTATTTATTAACAGTAGTATTATTATTAATGTTTTATTTTATGAGTGTATATAGGTATGGGTATTTGCCAATGGTATTATTGGTGACAATATTGTTTTAAAAAAATTATAATTATATAAAAATAATTTGATTAATATTTAAAAATATTTGTGGAAATATATATATACTATTGCATACTATTTTATCAGAGGATTTTGAACTACAAAATTATATCTTTACAAATTAGTTTCACCCTAAAAGAATAATTTTCTAGATTTGTAAAGTATTACTGTAAAAATATTTTGACTAATACGCATAAGCCTCTATCTGAAATATTCTATTTTTACAAACTAAAGCATCTTAGTGTAAAACAATTTTTGATACTTTTCTAAGAAATGGTTTTTAATTAATAAAAAGCAAGTTTTCAAGGATTATGATTATTTCTAAAAAGTATAAGTATTTCTGTACTCCAAACTCTTTTATTATCTTCGATCATGACTAAATCGTGCTTTCCTATTTTTGCGGACTTGACCCTTCACATCGATCACGTTTGTTGGACAAACTGGGACTCTTCGAAACATCGCTCCAGGCGTAACACTAGGCAAGACACCTTGCCTTTACTGTTTAATTTCTTGCTCAATATCATGCATGCTTTTTTTATGTTTTTCTTTCAAAACTATATATAGATGCAAATTATTATACTTTATGCAATTGGCCTAGAGTTAAGGGACCACCGTATGTTTAGGGCATCTTATAAACTGTCACGATGTGCCACGGATTGTGTGTGAGTTGTGAGTCGCATATAGATGCGGACTTACGTGCTGACTGATCATTGATGCGTACAGGCCGTGCGTTAGGATATAACTGCCAATAGATTGGTGTAGAAGACTTGACAGTTATTAAGGATTAAACAGTGTCGTGGAGTCGACACATGTATAGTATCATTGGGGGGGAGGGGACAGCTATTAGCTTAGGGGCTACATTTATTTTTATACACATTTTGGGCCGAGGGTGACTCTTATGAGCACTACCTTCTGCCCGGGCCGATAGTGTCTCGGATGAGCGCTACTTGACGGCCACTCACTATTACTTGCTTGCGTGAATCCATTACAGCCCCTGCGTAGAACGTTGTCCTCTAAATTGAAATTCATATAGAATGGTTAGGAGCCTTTACTCATGCATACTTTTCTGTTGAGCTGTTATTATTCAGTTTATTGGCATGATATTATGTGTCTTGTTACGTCCCTCTGAGGACCTGGTTTTTCTCCAGGTGTGTGTTTCGTGATTTCCTGCAGGTGCTCTAGCTAAGGCCATTCCTTCCTCCGTGATGATTGCTCTTGGACTCGTCACTTGCTCTCGCTTGCTAAATTCTTTCCTTGTATAATTTTTCCATATTTAATTTGGTTGTTAGTGGACTTTGTCTCCGCCCAACTATTGTGTACATGACAAACTCAAAGTTGCTTTATATTATTATTTATTTTTGTGGATGAGATTTAGTGTCTTGGCTTTCTACATTTACAGCTTATGTATATATACGAGTCGTATATTTACTCGTATGTATACAGCTGGCATGATACGTATCTAGTCCCAAGTATTTTGGGACTGGGGCGTTACATATTTTTGTGGTGGCCCATGCAGGTCAAGTTTGCCGTTTCGGTTACATGACTATACCGAGCGGGCCTGCAATATAGGATTAGAATCTAGGAATCTCATCCACATACTTGATCACCTTCCTTGACCTTCCTTGATTTCCATATTCCGACTCTCGTGGCTCCCCTTGATTTTTTCATCTTGCTTGAACTCTTTCTACCAACACCCTATCATCTCGTGCTTAAACATGGTTAGAAAGATGACTGCACTACTATATACTTAATGGTCAACCCTATGGCGAGAAGGATTATATTGACAAATAATATCCATTGAGGTTATATTTGAGTATAAAGGCATTTATTTTTCCTAGAGATATGATCTTAAGGATTAGTTAATTTCAAGTTGGGTAGTAGCATATTACCGCCTTCAAAGGATAGTTAGAATTTTATTATTACAATGTGGTATACACAAGAGGATAGCTAGATCGAGAAAACAAATTTTGATTTATGACTTTTGAAATGGTGAAATAGTTATGATTTATTAGGGATATGAAAAAATTGAGAAATAACTTAAGTTTTTATATTGTGACGCATGATTTACGGTTATCTTTAAAAGTTTGGATTGTAATATTATAAAATTTATCTCAAGATTATTTAAGGAGTTTTAATTATGATTTTTAGGCAACTAGAGAAGACGAAAGTTTGATTTGAGAGAGCTTGAGGTTTAAAATTGAGTCGTACGATTTACAAGTTTATTTAATTTTGAGTTGAAGAAATGATGGTAAAATTTTGTTTAAATATTTTGAAGGATATAGAATCAATTGAGGATTCATTTTAAATGTTAAACTCTTGAATGAATTACGGTTGTTAAAACTATTTAAATTTTAAGTTTAAGATTTGGATTAGTGATATATGGAGAATGAATTGTGGCTCAATAAAAGTTTATTCAAGATTGGTTAGACAATTTGAGAAATTTTAATTCATGATTTTGTTGCCACTAAATAAAGGAAAGTCTAGTTTATGATACCTTTTGAGGAAAAATAAATTTGTTATGATAAAAGTTACCTTGAGGTGGATTAAAGAAATTTAAATTATGGGTATGTTTGGCAGCTTGGAATGATAGGATATTAGATTATTTTAAGAACTATATTGCAAAATGTTTGAGGAACTCAAATTTATAGATTTAAAATCTTATTTTGATAGGCAACCAAGATAGACAGCAGTAGACCACATTAATTGTCATGTCACTCATGACCATGATAGTCGTATATACTCAAATGCAGTTAGTCATCTACCAACCCATGTGATTATATATCAATATTGATTTACTCAATCTTTCATCGTGATCTTCTAACCATTGCAATTTAAAAATGATTTAATCATTCCTAGAGACTATCTTCTCTAGAACTATGCCCTGAATCTATTTTATCATGATCTGTTAGATTCCTTAATTATCCTTACTACGTGTTATATCTTGATTTTATTTTTGTGTTCGGCAACTAAACACCTTATGAAATTCCCACTTTCTATTTTAAATCCTTTTTGTGCCCTTTACCATGTCTTGGATATTTGGAGCACAACACTAGACTTTTCCTTCCAACAAATTTCATATGTAAGACCTAGACGAGCCAACCTTCATGTCGGTATAGCATGTCCCACTAAAACACACCCCTTGTACTCTATTTTCTTGACATGACTTTCGGGTCATAAAGACTAAATCATAACCCTACCATAGTACCGATATACTTTTCGACCACAGATAGAGACTCAATCTTGACTAAATTCTTTCAATCCGATATGTGATGATGTTCTACTTGATTTCCTTTAAATGCTCAATTTTGTGCCTTACCATTGTCCCATCACACCACTAGTTTAACTCTTGTAAGTTGGGTAGAATACCTCACGACCTAACCAACATTTTGTGGACCATATTGATAGGTTCACTTGGACCATAGAATTCAGTGGACCCTAACTTATCTAGTCAACCAAGCCGGCTGTATAGGCCCAAACCTTGGGCAAGACTTGATTTTAAAGAATCTAGGACTATTTAATTCTCCTTTATCATGGTTCCTTACTTATACTTTGACTATTTTTAATGCTAGCTTAGCATAAATTTTGTAAGCTTATTTTCTTATCAAGCTTGATCATGACGTATCTTATTGGGTCGCTCCCACTAATATAATGTCTAATCAGAACCGGTACATGATGGTCTGATCAACCTATTGCACTTTGGTTCGCCTTTCGTATATCATTATACGTAGATGGAGACATAGTAGACTTGCCCCTAGAGTCTCCTCTGCGATTACCTTGGAAATTCTCTTAGAATTATACAACCACCTTTGAATCACATATTGGCATATGAAAACATCTCCTTTGGACTCTTGTTGACTTTCGACTTTTAACTATTCTAGACAAAGCTTGTGATTGATAGATAAATCAAACCATTATCCTATGACCATGATATTTTTATATACTTGGAGATATTTAACCAATGACCAACCAATATGACTATCCCCATCTTGAGCTACTTGCCTTTTTCCTCGACCATAGATTCAACCTTCATGACTTTTTTTGAAATTTGAAGATGATTCAACTCTAAACCTAGACGACCCTATAGACGACCCTATATCTTCTATCGTGACCCCTAATCACTTGAATGATTCCTATCATCCTTTCATTTGTGCCCACAACCTAGACACTTACCACGCAACCTTCTTCGAAGAGCCCTATCCCCCAAGTCCCCAAATTATCCACTTAAGCTACTCCCATCGTACTATCATGATTTTTCCCTTAACTAGCAACCCTCGTTCAATTCCAAAATCGTGAATTATTTATTCGTTATCAAAATCACAATTTTTCTAAAACATATTTGTCGTTTCATGGCCTCGCCCAATTATTTGTGTTGCCTTACCCTCGTACCTTCTCACCCCCTACTTATTCTTAATTTCGAGGACAAAATTCTGGTAAGTTGGGTAGGATGTAAACCCCCTAAATTTTTACAATTTTTTTTTAAATTTGGTTTTAATTTTTGCCTTGTATTGTACGTCACATAGTCATATTGTACGTCGCGTACGAATTCGTATTTTTGTATGCCTCGTCGAGTGCGAATATGTGCGAGATACATATTTTTGTAAAACATTTATTTTAGAAGCTTGGTTTTTCAAATAATAAATATTTTCGATTACTTAAAATGGTAAAATGCGTCGCATTGAAAATTTCCAAAACTTATTTTAGAAAACTATGTTTCAGTGCATATGAGGTGCATAAATTTAGATTTCATATATATAAGCCTATTTTCGAAATATATTTAATATTAATATTTTATTAATCAAAAAGATATTTAAAAATACTTATTATTTTTGAAATTATTATTATTGGTATTTTTGGAAATATATTTGAAAATTATTGTGGCCATTTTTAAATCTTGATTTGATTTTATGGTTTTAATTTAAAAAGTTTAAAAGTAGAATTTATATTTGAGTTTAGATTATCTACGTTTAAATTAAAATTTAATTTAGATTTGATTTTTGAATTATTTAAATGGGGTTTAAACAAACCCAAGCCTTATCCAACTGGGAATTCCCACCTCCTGTAAAAGGAGAGGTACTCCTCCAGAAATTTTTTATCCACAACCACATTGTGCATCGTGTCTGTGACCATCCAGTATTTTATTCCATCAATTACAAATACATGGTTCCCTGCGTCCGACAATCCCGGACATCTACCCAAACACAATCAAACCCTAAATCTATGACTACGACCTCGGCCGAACCTCCTCCATCATTGCCGCCCCGATGCAAGCATCTCACACCCCATCCCTGTTCCCCGCCACACCACGACCAACTCTGGTCGACTCTACCACCAAACCCGCAGCCACATCCTCCTTCTCCTTTCCGAACCCCTCTTCCCCAAGATCTTCGACCACCTCTTCCGCGGCAACTACGCCGCCAACTCCGACCCAGACCACCTTCAGACCACAACCACACTGTCGTAAACCAACGCCACCACCATCATTATTTTCAGGCAAACCCCTCCACTCCGTACCACCACCGCGTCCATCGTCAGCATCCAACAGCGCCGCCACCACCACCATCAACCCCCAAATTTCCATCAAACCACCACAAGCAAAGAAGAAAGGGGGGATAGCCTCCTACCTAATCCCCGCCGCTGCCGCCGTCCCGACCAGCTCCTCCGAGCCCTCCTGCGGTCGGTGGCCCTAAGTTCGCCTCCGTCCGCCGCCGACGTCATCCCCGGCATCGGATCTGCAAGCGCAGTGGACACGTGCCACCGCGTCGAACTTTTCGCCGCCGCGGTCTCGACCACTGCCACCGCGTCGAGCTTCTCGTCGCCGCGGTCTTGACCACTGCCATCGCGTCGAGCTTCTCGCTGCCGCGGTCTCGACCACTGCCACCGCGTCGAGCTTCTCGTCGTCGTAGTCTTGACTACCGTCGGCGAGGCCACTCCGCGCCAGGCGCCCGACTCCGCCGCCTACAGCCTTCCTGCGACGCCTTTCCGCCCACGCGAGCCGCGCCCGGAGCACCGCCGCCAGGCTCGCCGCCGGCGCCTGAGAACCGCCGGCTACCCGGCCGAGCCCCTCGGTAAGCCCGCACTTCCCTGTTCCTTCTCTCTTCCCTTTTTTATTTCTTAATTTCTTACTTTATTAGTTGGGGTGTTGTAGAAATGTTTTAAAGTTGGGATGCTGTAGATATTTTGTTAGTTTTATTATTATTATCATTATTATTATATTTATTATCAGATATTATATCATATGATTATTATTATTATTATTATTATTTATTATTATTACTATTATCATTATGATAATGATTATTATTAGTATTTATCATCATTATTATTATGATTATTACTATTATTTATTAACAGTAGTATTATTATTAATGTTTTATTTTATGAGTGTATATGGGTATGGGTATTTGCCAATGGTATTATTGGTGACAATATTATTTAATTTTTTTTATAATTATATAAAAATAATTTGATTAATATTTAAAAATATTTGTGGAAAAATATATATACTATTGTATACTATTTTATCAGAGGATTTTGAACTACAAAATTATATCTTTACAAATTAGTTTAACCCTAAAAGAATAATTTTCTAGATTTGTAAAGTATTACTGTAAAAATATTTTGACTAATATGCATAAGCCTCTATCTAAAATATTCTATTTTTACAAACTAAAGCATCTTAGTGTAAAACGATTTTTGATACTTTTCTAAGAGATGGTTTTTAATTAATAAAAAGCAGGCTTTCAAGGATTATGATTATTTCTAAAAAGTATAAGTATTTCTGTACTCCAAACTCTTTTATTATCGTCGATCATGACTAAATTGTGCTTTCCTATTTTTACGGACTTGACCCTTCACATCGATCACGTTTGTTGGACAAACTGGGACTCTTCGAAACATCGCTCCAGGCGTAACACCAGGCAAGACACCTTGCCTTTACTGTTTAATTTCTTGCTCAATATCATGCATGCTTTTTTTATGTTTTTCTTTCAAAACTATATATAGATGCAAATTATTATACTTTATGCAATTGGCTTAGAGTTAAGGGACCACCGTATGTTTAGGGCATCACATAAACTGTCACGATGTGCCACGGATTGTGTGTGAGTTGTGAGTCGCATATAGATGCGGACTTACGTGCTGACTGATCATTGGTGCATACAGGCCGTGCGTTAGGATATAACTGCCAATAGATTGGTGTAGAAGACTTGGCAGTTATTAAGGATTAAACAGTGTCGTGGAGTCGACACATGTATAGTATCATTGGGGGGGAGGGGACAGCTATTAGCGTAGGGGCTACATTTATTTTTACACACATTTTGGGCCGAGGGTGTCTCTTATGAGCACTACCTTCTGCCCGGGCCGATAGTGTCTCGGATGAGCGCTACTTGACGGCCACTCTCTATTACTTGCTTGCGTGAATCCGTTACAGCCCCTGCGTAGAACGTTGTCCTCTAAATTGAAATTCACATAGAATGGTTAGGAGCCTTTACTCATGCATACTTTTCTGTTGAGCTGTTATTATTCAGTTTATTGTCATGATATTATGTGTCTTGTTACGTCCCTCTGAGGACCTGGTTTTTCTCCAGGTGTGTGTTTCGTGATTTCCTGCAGGTGCTCTAGCTAAGGCCATTCCTTCCTCCGTGATGATTGCTCTTGGACTCGTCACTTGCTCTCGCTTGCGAAATTTTTTCCTTGTATAATTTTTCCATATTTAATTTGGTTGGTAGTGGACTTTGTCTCCGCCCAACTATTGTGTACATGACAAACTCAAAGTTGCTTTATATTATTATTTATCTTTGTGGATGAGATTTAGTGTCTTGGCTTTCTACATTTACAGCTTATGTATATATATGAGTCGTATATTTACTCGTATGTATACAGCTGGCATGATACGTATCTAGTCCCAAGTATTTTGGGACTGGGGTGTTACAATAATATATACTTGGCCTTTCTATTATTTTTTGAAAATTCGGCAGAACTCTGAAATCCTTAAAAGGCTTGTAGAAGTAATTTTTTCTTCGAAGAGAAGGGCTGACATTGAACACGTGATGACACTCATTTAATACTCATGTGTATCCTTCGATTTATGCATCAATTTGGACAATATACTCAAATAATGTGTATCCATCTTTGTAAAATTATCTTCAAATGGATATGAATTACTATCTGCGATATCGTTCGTGGATGTACAATCATAATCCTGATGACATGTACGGTGTACGGGTTGAATTTATACATAGGGTAAAGCAGTTCATGCAGTTCGCCAAGACGTTCCTTCAGTACATGGACCGTACCAAAATTAAGTGTCCATGTGTGAGTTATCGTAACTTAAAATATAATCCAGAAGTGGACGTAGCATATTATTTGTACTCGAGGGATTTTATGCCAAATTACTATCAGTGATCTTCACACGAAGTAACTTGTGCCTTTAGCATCGGAGCCAGAGCCTAATTTGAAGCCGTATATGGATGTCCACGACCACGCTGATTATGACGAAGGGTGGATGAATATGGTTTTAGACGCTGCAGGGCCTAGTTTCGATTCGGACAATCGTGATGCGGATGAGGAGGCACCAAATGCCGATGCTGTGAAGTTCATGGAGTTGATGGAGAATGCAAAGACTCTTTTATGTCCTGGTTGTGAGGATCATTCACCGTTGGAGGTGGTTACAAGACTGCTGAGCATCAAGTCCGATTTTAACATGTCTCAAAATGCTACATCCGAATCATCAAGTTGATTACAAAGATCTTGTCAGAGGGTGCCAAGTTACCTACAGACTTCTACCGATCTAAGAGAATGGTGACATTGCTCTGCATGGGATATGATAAAATTGATGTATGTCACACCAGATACATGTTGTACTACAAGGACGACAATGATGAAGACGTGTACAGATTTTGTGGTGTTCATCGCTACAAGTTCAGGTAGGCCTCCCGGTGCAAGGAAGCCGACTGATTCGATGCACTACTTGCCTTTGACGCCGTGGTTGCAGAGGTTGTTTATGGTGAAGGAGACTACCGAGAACATGAGTTGGCACAGGTAGGAACAGATCGATGGAGTATTGGATCATCCATCCGATGGAGAAGCATGGAAGCACTTTGATCGAGAGTATCCAGATTTTGCTTCTGATCTGTATTATGTAAGATTGGGGCTCTCCTCCGACGATTTTACCACGTTCAAACTTTTGGGTTCCCAACATTTGTGTTGGCCAGTGATTGTCACTCTGTACAACCTACCGTCGTAGATGTGTATGAAGACTCCTTACATGTTCCTAACGTTATCATTCCGGGTCCGAACAATCCAAAGAGGAACATCGATGTGTACTTACGTCCATTGATAGATGAGTTGAATCAGCTGCAGAAAGTAGACGCCAACACATATGATGTTTCCAATCGTCTGCATATAAGATACCCTCCATGCCCTTGAAGTCCTTGGGCCGTATCTTCTGAAAGTTGATGATGTTTCTCGGCCTTTGATGCTGAACAGGTCCTCCCTCTGGCTGAGCAGCAACTTTCTCAACTGCTGCCATAGCCACCTAGTGGGCATTCTCAATACCCTGCCAAATATCTGCTGACTTGAGGTGCTGAGCATCCAATATCACCCTAAAGAGCGCAAACAATTGTGCGGCATCCATCGGAGCAGGAGATAGTGGTAGAGGCTGAAGAATGTCGATAATAACTGGGGAAAAGCAGCAGATACTCCCACGTGAGCAGACGTAAGGAGCAGAGCAGTCTCAACTGTATGCTAAACCAGATGAGAGGTGGCAGACCTCTCAGTAGCAGCCTCTATGATAGAACAGTACGATCGAGTCTTCGGCGGCATCCTGAAGACAGATCAAACAAGAGGTCAATAATGGAGCAAAGATGATATTATCAAGGATTGACTGGTATGAAAATAGATTATTTAGATTTGAACAAATGTCAGTAGATTCAAATCCATGAAAATTTCTAGTTGTGATTGAGTATCCTCTCATCTAAAGCCTATTCCTTATCCCCTATTGCAGGCTCGCAGCAGTACAACTAAATCCTCGCACTACCACGACATCGTACTATGTGAATCTCGACCAGCATGGGCCATCACTAAAATCGTGTCACGACCCGTACTGGGTATAGGGGCACGAGTGCGTAACAACGTCCAGCCTACGTCGCAAAATCGACGGTAGAACGCTGTTCTAGGTTGCTAACTATCAAACTCACACAAATATATAATTTACCTGTCATAGATCTCAACTCCGAATAGAGGACAAGTATAATAGATAACGTTTGATACTCAGTCACATTTTATCGCACGATAAGATATCAAAAAATTCTAAATAACTATAAAGACTCAACAAACAACAACTAAATAATATCTAAATCAAATCTCAAATACAATGTCAAAATCTCTAATTATTACAAGTCAAGTTCAAACAGAGAATCTAAACCAAGTCAACTAAACTTGGTCTCTCGATCACTCTTGTAGTGAATATGGCACGTCGCACGCTTAGCCAAGTGGTGACGGCTATCTTTCTAGTAGAGGTGGTTCTTGTATGATTGAGAATGTTTACATGTCTACTCAAGTATTTTCCTGTCCTGACAAGTACAAGTGAATCCATATCCCGACACATAAATAGAGTACGAGTCTAGCCAAAAAGTAAGTGGTGCTTGTAGGTGTCTTTGGTAGGTGGTTCCAGTAGTAAGGGCTAGACGAGTTAAATACATGTGTCGCAAATGAATGAATCCATAATACCAATCTGTGTTGTGACAGAGAATCAAATAGAACTATACTAGAAGCTGAATCATAATAACCATCAAATAAATAAAACTATCAGAGAATATACTCGCCTGTCGTCCAAAGAAATGAATGATGATCGATGACCAAAGTGGTATCACACAAACCTATATTTGAGATATACAAGGTTATTTATTGTTCTAGAGTAAACAATGTATGTAAGATGCATTATTCCATGCTTCTAGGTCTTTTCTAGGTCGAGGAAGTTAAACTGAGCCAATGCTAGTCTATCTAGGTCAACCCTAGTCAATTGTCAACTTTGGTCAAACCTAGTTGGTTTACTCTAATCTAGGGCTTTTGGCTATGTTAGACTATTAGTGAGGTAAGATAAAGTGGTATCCAAAACCCATATCCTAAAGGTGAACTCAAGCATCTCTATATACTTATTTACTCTGTAGTATAACTATAGGATACCTTACTCAAGATTCTTTATCAAATATTAACATTGTTTATATACAGATCTGATATATATACATAGGCTAACACACACAAAATGGAATCGTGGATTTAAAATACTAGATGGTAACTAATAGGTAATATAAGGTAAATGGGGACTGCTACCTATATGCTAATTCTTACCTTCCTATGACTCAAAACTGAACAATGCTTAGAATGATTGATACAAAAGCAAGTCTAGGCTGAGATCAATAGGTAGACTAGACTGAATCATCCTTTATATACCACACACATATGTATACATATAAATTTAATATACACACACCAAGATATGCCTAGGCACCCACATACGAGCTAACTGGACACTCAAGTCCACACCCTCACCAACAGTCAAAGGATCCATGGCTAACACTGAGATAGGGGTAGGGACTAAGCACTTCCCCAATTTATTGATACAATATACAGAGGGACTGAATATCATAGACACAAACACTAAACCATGTCTTCCCTAGTCCCCTTAACTATCCTATACTTAAGCATATGTGAACATACCTATTTGGTCATCCTCATGTCTTCACCTATATCCCTACATGCTAAATACTCTCACCATTCACATACTCTCTTCTCCACCTGTCCACTATTCTAACAGATAGCTAATAGGCTCAAACATACAATATGTTACACACACACAAGGCAGCCCGCAGCGCACTGCCCTACTGTCTGGCAGGAAGATAGTGGCCAATTAGCCCTGCACAACACTCAACTTCCCAAGGTTTCACCAAATCCTGCTGTCCTTAATGTGTCACGACCCACATCCTAGAGTAAGGGCACGAGAAGTGGGTACGTCCAGCCTACGCCATAGTGTCGGCGGTAGAACGCTGTCCTAGGTCTCATGCATCTAACAGTATAAGGGTAAGCAGTTTAAACTCCCCGAATGGGGGTGACATAGCAGAATGTAAACTCAATCACATCTAAGGTAGAGCATAATGGAAGATAGATAAAATATGAAATCCACAAAGAGATATATCAGATAGAAGTCTAAGTGTCTAAGATACACAACCCAGAAACATCTCAAATCTCAAATACAGTAATCCATAAATACAACTCAAGACAACTGAAAATAAGCTATAAGCAAAACCCTAGCTATCTATACAACCTCTACTGTGTCTCCTCTAGGCTAGTAGGCAACCTCCAGGCTATCTGTAGAATTTATCAACAGGTCTAGTCAGGACAGGAGCGAGCACAATACATCTCAACAGTTCATAGCACGTTAGAAAATATAATCATGCAGTAAAGTAAGATACAGGTACTGAAAGAAATACAACATGTAAACAGAGAGAGAACTGTAATAGAAATATCTACTATAATAGAGAGCTAACAGTGGCTAGTGAGTCAGAGTACAATATAGACATATAAATGGCATAGGATGATTCTGATGAGACACTACGGAATGATTCTGAGGAGATACTACTTGGGTATTATTCACATGTCCACTTCTACTCCCCCGTACCCCCAATCAATACACAAGAATCCAACCAGGTTATGTTATGATTCCATGCAAAGGCCCCCGAAGGGTGATACATGGATGTCCCATAAATGGGGATTCTAGGAAAACCCAATAAATGGGATAAGGATTCAAGAAAGACTCTGTGATCATGAGAGTACATGTCACAAGTGATCAATGAACCAATGAAGCATAGTGATACGCCATATAAGTGAAACGCACAGAACATGAAGTACCCGATGCTCCCTAAGGATAACATCTCAAGAAGGGATCCATATAGTACCAATCCGTGTGACCAACGTGACAGTATCAAGTAAAGTAGTTTAAAGCAGAAAAATAATTCTAAGCAGGATATGAAATGATCAGAGAATGTACTCGCCTGATGTCTGAATGTCCAAAGTAAATATACTGTCCGAGGAGAGGTGTCTGTCTCCTAATCAGAACAGCACAAGTCACAACAAGTCCAAAATGGCAATATAAAGTTCTACTATGCATTCTATATGATTCTAGGTCAATCTAGACCAAAGACAACTCTTGGTCAACTTGGTCAACCCTGAAAGTCAAACCTAGGTCAACTATGGTCAAACTAGGTCTAACAAGTCTAAATTAGGTCAAACAAGTTATTCTAGGTCTAAACAAACTAAGTGTATGCAAATCAAGTATCCAAGATAGCTACTAACTCATAACCTAAGTCACTTGCTAAACCAAACACAAAACTAAACCATAAGCTAACAAGGCACACAAACTTAGTCATATAATGTATATATATTATTCATATTCACATATTCATATACATAGATATATAGGAAAGCTATATATATATAGGCACATACATGTATATATATATATATATATAGAAAGAGAGGTAAAAGAGTAAGTGAGTATGTGTGTGTTTGGCATGTGTGTGAAAGGATATGTGTTAATGTTCTAAAATTTAGTGATAGGTAGGTGTATGTGACATGGGATACATGATGTCAAAGGGTGTATGAATGCATGTGTGTAAAAGGTTATAGGTTAACTCAGTTTATAGAAATACATACATACATACTTACCTTGTATACATGCATACATACATATCATGTATATTACATTTACATGATACATACATGTATACTTGTATTATATTATACTTACATTCATGCATATTAGATACTTGTATTTATATTAACATATTGTAAACATTCATTTCATTCATGCATCTATGCATTACCTACATGTTTTATACATATACATACATTGTATATTCATATCATTTCATACATTAACATAGAGACATACAAATATGCACACATCATATATTTCATACCTTACATTACCTTACATATCATGTTATATATTATCATTCATTCCTTTCATATATTACATTATCTTTAAGTTGAATACATCATATATGGATACAATACATTATCTTGCATGCTTGCATTCATATATTACATTCTATATTACCTATATACATGTATTTCCTCCATTCATTCATGCTTGCATCATATACTCTACATTACCATACATGTTATCATTATATATTGCATTACAATATTTATACATTATGCATTCATATCTATCATTACATATATACACTACAACAAAAAACCCTTTTAATGACGGCTAAAAAGCGTCATTAATGACGAACCATGACGCTTTTTTTTTTCACAGCAACCGTTATGAAAACGGGTGTTATAAATGTTTTTTAAAAGCGTCATAAAATAACCGTCATGAATAGTTTCTGTAAAAATATTATGAATAGTTAATATATAGTGCACAATTCAAAACAATTTTAAAACGTCATGAATAGATAATATGTATAGGCTCAATGCAGCACATTTATAACACTTTATACTATTCAAATTAGCATATCCAAATCAGTCTATATAATTGTCAGGCCTAAAAATCAAATTAACATTATATATCACCATCTTTATTACATTTCTCAAAATAGAGTACATATCAACATCTTCATTACATTCTCAAAATAGAATATCCAAATACATATATATATTTACAACTACCAAAATTGTCCACATCAAAACTTGGCCACATAACCAATAATCATGAAAGATCAACGACAGCCGGAACACCAGTGAAATAATCCTGAGAAAAAGAGAAGACAACCAAATCAGTCCATATAATTGTCAGGCCTAAAAATCAAATCTAATAATGAAATATCAAGAGAAAGGAGTAAAAAACCCTACATAACTCAAACATAGCATGCTCTAAAAGGCTTTGTAAAAAGCTTGAACCAAAACAAGCAAACTATACTGAGTCCCTCAAACCAAAATATTCCAACACAATAATGTTGTCCCCCAATAATGTCTTGTGGATATCATTGTCCTTTCATTACAATCGTCCAGAAGGAATTGCAAGTTTATTATCATGTCTATTGAATTTCAAGCAAACCATATTTTTTGGCTCAGACTCCATTTCAGTGTGTTGCTTTAGAGAATTTTATAAACCCAGATGGACTCCCAGAGACTAGATTAACTAAATAATTCATTATAACATCTCTCGAGTTCTCCCTGAGGTGGTGCCCCTGCAATCACGACCACAAGAAGTTTCCAACTATACTTGTTTGAGCAAAGCAATTCTTCTCCCAAATTTCTAAGGCATGCATAGGTTTTAGATTGTGCTTAATTTCAGGAGGGAAAGGGCATTTGGCAGCTGTTATAGCATTCATATACTAGCAGTATAACTGTCAGAGAAAAAACATTTTAAAAAAACATCAAGATAGTACGATATATTGTGTTCCGTACCGCGGTATCAACAAGACCTTTTCGTCCCCCCATTGTATGGAAAAAGAAATCAGTGGCCGTCAGTCCAGAGTAAAACGAATTAGCAACAAAGCCTTTAGCCTACAAAGGATAATAGGGGAACATGGATGTCAGTATAACTTGCTAAAAATCAACATTCTTATACCAACCAAAATATGAGATGTTACACATCAACAACAAACAACTAAAGCAAAGAATCAACATTCTTATACCAACCAAAATATGAGATGTTACATATCAACAGCAAACAACTAAAGCAAAGTTAAAAGGTTGGTGACTGCAAATAAAAGGGAAAATATTCCAAATTTCAAATGGTTTAATTTAAGACATTTTATCCAGCTCAAATAACTGTATTAAGTGCATGTAATGAAGAAGAAATTCATAAGAGAAGATGCAATAGGATGATTTATTTGTGGCAACAAAACAAAAGAATCATTTTTAATTTCCTTTCCTATATATTTTATGTCAGTCAGTTGTGTTCCAGGAGATAAAATGACTAGGTACTAGTCTAAGTATATAGCCGACGGAAAACAAGGCCAGTTATGAACGTCACATAAAATCTTAACTAGTCAGTAAAAGCAACTATTTTCTCTATATATCATGAACAACAGCCACATAATTTTTTAAAACTTTTTAAAACAAATACATCCTTCTACACCTAAGTATACCGTGATGTTAAATTATCATAGTCGTTAGAATATTACTCTCTCCTTTGTAGTTTGTAGATGGAAAAAGAAACAAAATAGAAGGTAACTGTGTAGATCTCATGTTATGGATCACTGCATGTTCAAGTTCTTAATGTATAAAACTAAAAGTACATTTACTTCACATTGGAATGATACCAATTGCTTAGTTAAGCATGCATTCTTCAAATTGTAAATCTATAACCGATAAGAAAACTATGAAGCAAACACAAAACAAGAGCACAAACTAAACACAATAGCAAACAATTATAAGTTTCCCATAGAATAAAAGTTACTGATGTTGTCTCCATATGCTTAATTGAAAGAAGAAATAATCTTTCACAAGCAATACCGCAAAGGACTCATGTAACTACCTACCAGAAAATAGATGAAACATGGCTTAATCATGATTATGGCTACTGTAGAAGGTCGCTCTGAATTTTTGCAGTAACAAACCTAGTAGATCATTATCTACCATGTGGAATAATGCACAGAATTTGTAATTCACAACTAAGAATTGTCAATGATTCCATTATTTCTAAAAATATATTTATAGGAAGCTGTACTCACAATACTTTGTGCTTTACTCTATCTTCCATGCTCTGATTTCTTTGAAATTGTCTTTCATTCTCTGATGTATGGCAACAAATCCTTCAGTCAAAGCATATGCAGCGGAGAAAGCGGTTTGATCCCTCCCAAAGAGCATCCAAAGTAATGGCTTTCCATGGCCTGACAACTCCTCCATATGAACTAGTAATTCTTCTACTTCTAAATTCTTGGTAAAAATACCATTCATTATAGCTGTCACATGTCACATTTAATTCTCATTATCTCATATATGTTTCCTTTATTAATTAAAATTTGTCATCTTTATTTGTAGAACGCATTGGAACCATTCATGAGTCAAAGAACCCTGGAATTGCATTGGGGAAAACATCATCAAAATTATGTAGAGAGTTTGAATAAGCAGCTTGTCAACAATCCATTGTATGGGCACACTATGGAGGAGCTGATTAAAATGACCTACAGCAATGGCAACCCATTACCAGAATTCAATAATGCGGCTCAGGTAGTTTTAGCTTTGGATGTATGTTCTCTGCTATTCAGATTTAGTTGAAATAAAATCTTATTGCTTTCTTAACATGGTTAGTTGGTTACATTTCGATTTTGCAATTTGACTCCAATAAAGCTTTCAAAAGACAGCTATCAGGTCTATGATAAACTATTAGAACCAATCATCCTTTGGTTCCTACGAAGCATCAAAAGACAGCTATCAGGTAAAAATGTAAAAGATCTTGGTTCTTCATTCATGATAAACAGAAGTGGGAACTCACCACCTATTGAAGAAGTTTCCCATTTGAATATTAAAAATTCAAAAAGCTTAATGGCTGGGTCTTGGATCGTATAAATAAATGTTCCTTAAATTTGTATATGGATATTTGATCATAAATATATTTTTAACCTAATAGCTACAAGAAGAAAATTAACCTAATTTTCCATCAGAACCGACCGAAAGAAATAGAGGGAGTAGATACCTAGATGGGGTTTGTGATCCAGCGTCGATGCCGACGTGTCTCCGTGCCGAGGACAACCCCGACCGGATCCTGAGCCCACACCTTCCCGAGCCCTCCTCCGACTCCACTTTCTGTTCTCGACCGAGCGTCGTCCCGCTCATCATGAGCACCGACCTCCCCGATCTTCTGAACCCGAAGCCACAACTCCTGGACGACCTCGACCCACCATATCGTTCCCGCAGCCGCCGCTTCCGTCGACGAGCGAGGGGTTGGGAGCTTAGGGCTTAGGGTTCATGGGAGGAGGGGTTGGGGGCTTAGGGCTTAGAGTGAGACCTAGAGCTAGGGTTTAGAGTGAGACCTAGAGTTAAGGTTTGTGGGAGATTGAAAGGAGGAGATGGGAAATTTTAGGTTTGGGGAGAGGAGGGAAGAGGGGGCAGAAGAAGAGCAAGGAGAATGAGAGTTCTTCTGAGTAAAATCGGAGGAGGGATGGAATATATTACAGAAAGTTTATTACAAGTTTGCCACCGCTCTAAACTGTTAATAACGCTTTGTTTTATAAACGTTATAAAAAGCCCAGAATTAGCCCAAACCGTCATAGAAAAAAGGTATTTCTCAACTTGATAACGCTTATGTATCAGCCGTCATTAAAACTCCTTGTCGAGCGTCATTAATAGGTCTTTTTGTTGTAGTGATATCTTGCATTCATATGTAGCATTCATTATATACTTTCATGCATACATTGTATATCATTCTTTCATTCATGCATTGCTTATATGCATTATATTAATTGCATTCCTACATGCTTGCATTCAACCATATATATACATTAATGTAAAGAGAATATATATCATATATATATCATTTCATTCATCTAACATATCATGTATTACATACTCTATATTCATTTAATATCCATACTACATAGGATCATAGGTAACACAAAATGCATATATCGTATAGTCACTCTTCTACTTAAAACCAATACTGTACCAATTGGGCATTCACTAAATTATAGGATTAAAGTATGTCGTAGCCCTTTGTGTTAGCTTTACGAAACTTTAAACGGATCGCATTTTCGTGTCCGGAAGCTCCCGAAATCGCGAAAATATCGAAACACGTTCGTCTTTCGTACAGCTGACACTCAAATAATTCTACAGAAAGTTACAGAAAGAATTTGGCTTATTAAAATATATATTTGGAAATCTAACTTCAATACGGTTCTTTTAAAAAAACGGAAGATAAATCAGAGTTCTAAGCTAAAAGTTATGACATTTCTAAGTTGCTTTGGTTAATAAAAATGTGGATGAATATTATGACGAATTTGAGTTGTTTTGGACAAAAGGACACATATAGGCCAAGATACTTGGATACAAACATAGGTATCCAAATGAAACTCATTCTAACCATCCTAACTAAGATCAATCCACTCTCTAACCATTCTAAAACTGAATTTAAATATCTATTTAAACTATTATCATACATACATACACATTGGGTGTCCTAATTTGGGATCTATCAAGTAGGACACAAGACACATATCTAAAATCCTCAAGAGAGCTCCAAATGGCCTCAAATTTGAATCTAAATGGGACACATGCATGAAGATGGATCCTACGGATTCAAAACTAATTTATATGTAAAGAAAATCGATTTAGAGGATGAGTTTTACCTATTGGGAGTGGAATCCCAATGAAATCCTTTAGGACACGGCTCCGATACGAAGATCCATCAAAGTGGACACTCCTCCTTGCACTCCTCTTCCAATCCTTGGTAGCACCCTTCCCTTGGAGAATGGGAATGATTGAGGGAAGGTTTGGTGAAGGAATGATTTGATTTGGAGATCAAATCAATGGGAAGGCTCTCTAAAATTGGGGAAGAACAAAAGGAAAATAAAAGAGGCAAGATTGTAATGAATGAAATAAATCATTCTCCCCTAAAGGTGGCTGCCATAAAGAGTCCATTAGGGCTAATAAAAAATGTCCTAATTGCCCCTCTCTAGTCTCATATGGTTAAGTCTAGACTAGGTTCAAGTTTGGGGTCAAAATGATCTAGTTTTGAGTCTCTAACTTAACCATTCTAACATGATAAAAATTATTTTAATTAACTAACTTAATGTTGGGTCTTGTGAGCCATGCTTAACTTACTATTGGGTCCCATCTAGAGTTCAAGCTACCCGGGTCACAATACAAGTCGGAACGAGACGAAACTCAAACCCGACTAAACAAATCCAATAAAAACAATATTAAAAATATAAAATTTTCCCAAAATATTAAAATATGAAAAATGACCAAAATTATAATACATCAATTTAAATATTATTAAAATAATCTAAAATTCACCAATTAATCAAAATCCTAAATAATTCAAAAGTCACAAAATGACCAAAATACCCTTAGCCTAAAAAGTTGTAAATAATCATTCTAATCACATGGTTAGGTCCCCATGGTCATGGTTAGTCTCTAAGCTTAGCAAAACTAGGGATTAATTAGTTAACCATCAAAATCATAATTCAACATTTTAAATAGTTTTAAAATGATTAAAAAATTACCAAAAATTATAACATGAGTTAAATCTTATTATCAATTAATCGAAATTATAAAAGTTCAAAATTACCCTCATTTTAAAAAAGTGGGTGTTATAAGTCTACCCTCCTTAGAAGAATTTCGTCCTCGAAATTAAGATGGTCGTACTTCTTCTAGAGTCTCGTCCCCAACAATCATGGTCTTAGAACTTACCTAAATCATACGATTAAAAAGGATGTCATACAGGGTCATGGCATATGGTGGCAGTGAAAGTCTCATCTAGGTATACTAGTCATGCTAACCGAAACGGTCATAGGGTATCAAAACACAAGCAATCTAGGGTGCTAAACTAGAAAAGTTACAGAAATAACAATCATCAAAACTGTAAGGCAGTCTACCATCCCACATGAAAACTGGTACTCATAAAAAAAATAAAGATAACTACCCATTATCTATAAAGGGGCACTATTCAAGAAAGAAAAAAAATCAAAATCAGAAGTTAAAGAATGAAAGTCAATTGCATGAAAATCTAATCACAATATATATTAAGAATATTTAGTCTCGATACGATCTAAGTTGATCAAATTAGAGAAATCGAGATTTGGGCAATATGGAGGACGGGTTCAACAAAGTCTGAGAACGAGCATACAAGGATGGAGATTCAGGTCACAATCAAATTTAATTCAATTGAGTACAACCCATGATATTAATATGATAAGAAAAGATAATCGAAGTCGATTTGGTCATGATTAAGGAAACTAGGATTCAATGATATTGAAAAACCCTTTTAGGGAAAAATAAGAAAGATTTTATACGAAAGTCAGTTAATCATCTCTCTCTGATACTATCAGTTTACCATTTGCCAATCATATTTTTCTCATAAATCCCAATATAAAAATCAACCGTTATATGACTACCCTCAAAAAAATTTATAACTTCAGTCGTCTAAACCTTTACCACGATCACCATAGACAAAATTCCAAACTTCTAAAACATTTCCCACGAAGTATATCCCTCTTAATTAGGTATCAACACTTATTCATTTAATCAGATTTTCAAATTCCTTCACCTCGTCCTAATTTAGATCTGAAATCTCTAAATCCAGTTTATGAAATCCTTGAACTTGTTTCAATCAAGTCTCGTATTTACTCAACTCTAATACCACTATGTCATACAAATTTATTCTTGTTTATAAATCAACCTTCATATTTTCTTCAACGTTCACCTTCAATTATTATTCTTTTTGAATTATACACATTTTTTTCCCTCTAAAATAATTCCTATAACTTAAAATCCTTGTGTTCTCTCTGTCTCTAGTCACCCTCTTACAATATCTAGTTCAATTGTGCAAGATCATCGAATATAATTAAATTCTCCTTTCCATCTCTAAATTTCTATATAGCCTTGTAAAAGTTCCCGAGAATCAATAACCAAGATTCTCTAAGTTCTCAAAACTAGGTTGACCTCTGATATCCTTATTAGTTTTTTTTTTGAAATACATCCATGAATTACTCATAACCAAAATTTTTTGCGATTGTTTCTAAATTGATAACATTTATCACTCGATTCCATTCTAAACCTTTACCACATCTCCATCTCAAATTTTTATATTTGACATCCAATATTTTGATTCCTACAACATCGTCATATGATAACCAATTACGTCATTTTCGAACTAGATTATTTACATCACTTCCTCAACATTTCTCAGCTAAAATGATATAAAGATTAAAGGGTTTTAAAGTATAGTTGACAGAATTAGATACGAGACAGAAAATTGATGTAATAGGACAGTTATATAAGACAAAGAATGATGGTAATAAAATATTGGCATGAAGAGAAATGATAATAGAATCTGTTCTGCTTATCTGTTTAAAAGAAGGAACCATTTTAAAACCAGAGCTATAATATCAAATCCAAGATAAGGTCTAGCAAAATCATCGATTCATTGTATTAAGAAGAAATTCATAGTAAGAAGTTACACAAAGGTTTATAAAAATAGCTAAACCTACTCCTAAGTTAAATAATAAGAAATAAAACAAAACAAACAAATAATAATTCCTTTTTTTTAAGGACTGGAACAAAAGTAGAGAAAACATGTTCAAAAATATTTAAGGTACAATCTGATAATCATATGCGTCTATCCAAAATCATGGTGTTCTAAATCCTCGTCATACTAGTAAGCAAGGCTACGATAATCACAGAGTCCTCGACTAAGGCACATACCTCTAGAATCATGGTATTTAAAATTTTCGCAATGCCGCTAGCTTGGCTGCAAAAACCTTAAATTCCCACACCCGAGAAATATATCCAAAGCCAGACTATATATCCTCACCATGCTGGCTAATGTGACTGTAGAAGACTAGATTCCATAACTTAGATGACCTAGCCTGTCACGCCCCGATCCCGCTAGGGTCGTCCGTCTTGCCTGGATCCCTGCGGGATCGATCATCCTCGCTAAGGCGTGATGTCGTGCAAGCCTAAGTTGCGCTTGTACAAGGCCATGTACCTGCACAAAACAACTAGTCAAGCAAAAACACACACGCACGCACCCATTAGTTAAGCAAAACACACGTACGCACCCATTCATTACAGAAAACCAAATATTGGACACAGAGATTTGAAATAGAAATACTATCTTTTAATGATAAACTGATAGGAATACAAGTACATAGCTTTGCAAACTCAGAGTGCCTTATATTTTGGCTATATGATTCTCTTTGAAACTCTCTTTTGAAAATAGTTGCAATGCCCATACATCATATCCCTCTATTACATGCTGGAAATAAAAGACACCTTCAGAAGGAAAAGAAACTTGAAACTTTGACTTGGAAAGAAAATGAAGCTTCGAGGCTGTCCGCAGCTCTACTGGGCTAGACGAGCTTTAGTGCCTCCTTGAAATCCCCCTGTCTCCTTTGTTTTCTGAAAAGGATGTCCACAACGTGGGTCAGCACACATCATGTACTGGCGAGCGGCTCTTCGTCGAAACTCACAAATATCTGCACTAATTCAACATGTGAAGCTACATATTTACTAGTGCTCTTTCTACTTGTCTAGGTTCTTTTTAACAATTCATAAGAAACATGACAGCAGAAATATTCATAACCAACTTACCCATCGCCGACAGTCATCCCTACACAAAAACAGGTTAGCACAATTTGCATATATGTAAAGCATACTCATGTTCCTTCCCTGCATGTTAGGCTAGCAATAAATCCCTGTCTATATGCATGAACCTAACTATTGTGGTCCATGGGTATTTCAATTACTAGCAATCGGAACTTCCTGCCCAACTACTAATAGACTGACAGCCCCTCTTACTGCGGGGACTTCTAGCCCCAGGTGTCCTGTTCTCTCCTAGGCCGATCGACTCCGGGTGCCCCCAGAATCGATCGAGAGATTACCACCTTGTGCACAAGTTGTCTAGACTAATGCGAATGCAGCTATCAGATAATTCTACTATGCACGAGCCTAGCAACTTGTAAACATTTCTATTCTCTTCTTTTTCTTGTACGGTCAAGCCGTGATTTCCATGTCGAGCTATCTCTTTTAGGCAATTCATAAGAGCATACAGTTCATAATGAAGTAAGCAAGCGACAGTTCCATTTTACATGTGATTCATTCATTTATCTTCTTTTATCTTTTGTTATTGAGGTATCGTTGATCACAGGGACAAGGCAATAGAGTGGACTAGAGATCATTTTTATTAGGGCGTACAAATAAATGCAAGCCCGGTTAAAGCAACTCACCGAGATGAATCTTAGTTGAGAGAAGGAGGGACTTCACGCGCCGTTCACGAATAATTCACGCAGCCTACATTGGCACCAACAGTTGATTAGCATACTTCGTCTCTTTCTCTCAAGATTCGGAATGAATGCAAAATGCGATGAAAGCGAACAATGAAAACCAATCATCGAAAACCAACACGAAAACGCATTCATCAAAACCAAGCAGCGAAAGAAAATATCCAACAAAACTCTTGGATTCATTTCAATAGAAGCCAATCTATCAATTGGAAAGGTTCATTGCATTTCATCCGTGATCAATCGATACCGGCAAAGGTTTCACCTAGATACTCAGTTCGAGACTGAGTCAGCAAGTCGTGGGTATTACATAGTGGATCGCAAGGAGCGGGGCACTACATAATAACCCACTGAGAAAAAGTTTTGTCCTCAAAACTTAAGAAACAAAACTCACCTCCACTAGTGTTACATTCTGGATCAAGCAACGTGGAGAGATTGTAGACGCGTGCCGTCGCGATATTTATATTCCGCAACTGCTGATTGTGCGGATTGTCTCGGAGCGGCGGTGGGCTTGGCAGCTGCCCACGCTCTTCATTATCATCTCTATTGTTCAGCGGCCGAACTCTCTTATTCTGGCAATTAATAGCACGGTGGCCCTTTTGACCACAGTTGAAATACTCTCCGTTGGCAGAACGGTAAACTTCCTTTGTGTGTCCATGCCTACCGCAGAAAGTGCACACAAGCTTATTATTTTGTTCTCCGCCAGTCTTCTTTTCTTCCTCAGTCTTTTTCTCCCCGTCGTGATATCTCTTAGCGGGCTGATTTCGACTGTACTGTGTTTTATTAGATGCCTTCTTCAAGCAAAATTGTTCTACCTGTAGCGCTGCCTCAAAGGCTTGAGAATACGACCCACATTCTCGATTCAGTACGCTTAACTGGATGTCATCATTCAGACCTCCAACGAATCGATTTATGCGAGTCTGCTCGGTGGGAAGCATCACAGCGGCAAAATTTGCCAGTTTAGCAAATTCAGACTCATAGTCCTCCACGGACATATCTCCCTGTTTTAATGTGATGAAGTCATCCTCCATCTTCTTGCTCATGACTGGAGGCAGATATTGATCCAGAAATGCCTTCTTGAATGAGGCCCATGAGATCTTTCCATTTCTAGCCGTTGCGAGTAGCGCCGGCTTCTTTGCCTTCCACCAATCCTTTGCCCGCAGCCGTAGAAGCAGAACGGTACAAACTACCTTCTTGCTACTCGGAACTCCCATGAACGCGAACAGACTCTCCATTTTATCAATCCAGTCCATCACCTTGTCGGGTGATGTCCTGCCTTCAAACTCTGAAGGTTTTGCGTCTAGGAAGTCCTTTAGCCTAAAGGAAGTGTGCCTTTGTGCTGGCTGGGGTTCGTCACCCTCCACGGGCTCAATCTCGGGCGTTTCCGTTGGTTTAGTCGCTGCGGTGGTAGCTCGATTTGCCGCAAGCGCCGTGACAATTTGAGTCAAGGACTCCAGCTGTTTCTGCTGGGCCTCTATCTGGGCCTGTTGTATTTGATTTCATTCCTCACTGTCCTGCCTTTGCAGTTCTAACAATGTCATGATCCGTTCTATCGGATCTGTCGAGGCAGATGGGCGAGGAGGGGCCATTTCTCTACAAAAAGAGTATAACTTCTGTCAGTCTCATAAAATATTATGGACTTATTGTATGGGGCATTGGTTTTCATAACTCAAAAATCGGGACTCTTTTGAAAGCCAGCAAATTACTTTATATACTTTTTTGAAAACGATATTTGCAAGAGGCCAAGGACGTAAAGCCGTGCTCTGATACCACTTTGTCACGCCCCGATCCCGCTAGGGTCGTCCGTCTTGCCTGGATCCCTGCGGGATCGATCGTCCTCGCTAAGGGGTGATGCCGTGCAAGCCTAAGTTGTGCTTGCACAAGGCCATGTACCTGCACAAAATAACTAGTCAAGCAAAAACACACACGCACGCACCCATTAGTTAAGCAAAACACACGCACGCACCCATTCATTGTAGAAAATCAAATATTGGACACAGAGATTTGAAATGGAAATACTATCTTTTATTGATAAACTGATAGGAATACAAGTACATAGCTTTGCAAACTCATAGTGCCATATATTTTGGCTACATGATTCTCTTTGAAACTCTCTTTTGAAAATAGTCGCAATGCCCATACATCATATTCCTCTATTACATGCTAGAAATAAAAGACACCTTCAGAAGGAAAAGAAACTTGAAACTTTGACTTGGAAAGAAAATGAAGCTTCGAGGCAGTCCGCAGCTCTACTGGGCTAGACGAGCTTTAGTGCCTCCTTGAAATCTCCCTGTCTCCTTTGCTTTCTGAAAAGGATGCCCACAACGTGGGTCTGAACACATCATGTACTGGCGAGCAGCTCTTCGCCGAAACTCATAAATATATGCACTAATTTAACATGTGAAGCTACATATTTACTAGTGCTCTTTCTACTTGTCTAGGTTCTTTTTAACAATTCATAAGAAACATGACACCAGAAATATTCATAACCAACTTACCCATCGCCGACAGTTATTCCTGCACAAAAATAGGTTAGCACAATTTGCATATATGTAAAGCATACTCATGTTCCGTCCCTGCATGTTAGGCTAGCAATAAATCCCTGTCTATATGCATGAACCTAACTATTGTGGTCCATGGGTATTCCCATTACTAGCAATCGAAACTTCCTGCCCAACTACTAATAGACTGACACCCCCTCTTACTGCGGGGACTTCTAGCCCCAGGTGTCCTGTTCTCTCCTAGGCCGATCGACTCCGGGTGCCCCCAGAATCGATCGAGAGATTACCACCTTGTGCACAAGTTGTCTAGACCAATGCGAATGCAGCTATCAGATAATTCTACTATGTACGAGCCTAGCAACTTGTAAATATTTCCATTCTCTTCTTCTTCTTGCACGGTCAAGCCGTGATTTCCATGTCGAGCTATCTCTTTTAGGCAATTCATAAGAGCATACAGTTCATAATGAAGTAAGCAAGCGACAGTTCCATTTTACATATGATTCATTCATTTATCTTCTCTTATCTTTTATTATTGAGGTATCGTTGATCACAGGGACAAGAAAACAGAGTGGACTAGAGATCATTTTTATTAGGGCGTACAAATAAATGCAAGCCCGGTTAAAGCAACTCACCGAGATGAATCTTAGTTGAGAGAATGAGGGACTTCACGCGCCGTTTACGAACAATTCACGCGGCCTACATTGGCACCAACAGTTGATTAGCATACTTCGTCTCTTTCTCTCAAGATTCGGAATGAATGCGAAATGCGATGAAAGCGAACAATGAAAACCAATCATCGAAAACCAACACGAAAACGCATTCATCAAAACCAAGCAGCGAAAGAAAACATCCAACAAAACTCTTGGATTCATTTCAATAGAAGCCAATCCATCAATTGGAAAGGTTCATTACATTTCATCCGTGATCAGTCGATACCGGCAAAGGTTTCACCCAGATACTCAGTTCGAGACTGAGTCAGCAAGCCGTGGGTATTAATAGTGGACCGTAAGAAGCGGGGCACTACATAGCCCATATAATTTTATCTTGACAAAATTTAAATTAAATCAACAATGGATACCCAAAAATCAAATTTATCAACGAACATCAAGATTCAAAAATGAACAAAAATCCTTCAAATCATATAAATATAAACTCGGATGCCACAGCTAACATTAAGATTCAAAATTCAACAATCATCCATCAAAATCAATAAATACAAACTCAAATTCAACAATAATCCATCAAAATCAAATTCAACAACATAAAGTAAAGATAAATCAAATCAAGGGAAGAAGAGTTTTCAAATCGAAGTTAAAATAAGAATCTCAAGGGTCGTCCCAGGAATCTCTCAAGGGATCCTAACTGTGATTGAGTACCTTCAAAATATATCCTAGTCCTACTGCAGGCTGTAGTGGTACTCTAGTTCGAATACCACTACACAAACTCGACCTGCATGGGCCACCACTAAAAATGTGTTACGACCCGCACCCTAGAGTAAGGGCACGAGAAGTGGGTACGTCCAGCCTACGCCGCAGTGTCGGCGGTAGAACGCTGTCCTAGGTCTCATGCATCTAACAGTATAAGGTTAAGCAGTTTATACTCCCCGAATGGGGGTGACATAGCATAATGTAAACTCAATCACATCTAAGGTAGAGCATAATGGAAGATAGATAAAACATGAAATCCACAAAGAGATACATCAGATAGAAGTCTAAGTGTCTAAGATACACAACCCAGAAACATCTCAAATCTCAAATACAGTAATCCATAAATACAACTCAAGACAACTAAAAATAAGCTATAAGTAAAACCCTAACTATCTATACAACCTCTACTGTGTCTCCTCTAGGCTAGCAGGCAATCTCCAGGCTATCTGTAAAATTTATCAACAGGTCCAGTCAGGACAGGAGCGAGCACAATACATCTCAACAGTTCATAGCAGGTTAGAAAATATAATCATGCAGTAAAGTAAGATACAGGTACTGAAAGAAATACAGTATGTAAACAGAGAGAGAACTGTAATAGAAATATCTACTATAATAGAGAGCTAACAGTGGCTAGTGAGTCAGAGTCCAATATAGACATGTAAATGGCATATGATGATTCTGATGAGACACTACGGAATGATTCTGATGAGATACTACTTGGGTATTATTCACATGTCCACTTCTACTCTCCCGTACCCCCAATCAATACACAAGGATCCAACTAGGTTATGTTATGATTCCATGCAAATGCCCCCGAAGGGTGATACATGGATGTCCCATAAATGGGGATTCTAGGAAAACCCAATAAATGGAATAAGGATTCAAGGAAGACTCTGTGATCATGAGAGTACATGTCACAAGTGATCAATGAACCAATGAAGCATAGTGATACGCCATGTAAGTGAAACGCACAGAACATGAAGTACCCGATGCTCCCTGAGGATAACATCTCATAAAGGAATCCATATAGTACCAATCAGTGTGACCAACGTGACAGTATCAAGTAAAGTAATTTAAAGCAGGAAAATAATTCTAAGCAGGATATGAAATGATCAGAGAATGTACTCGCCTGATGTCTGAATGTCCAAAGTAAATATACGGTCCGAGAAGAGGTGTCTGGCTCCTAATCAGAATAGCACAAGTCACAACAAGTCCAAAATGGCAATATGAAGTTCTACTATGCATTCTACATAATTCTAGGTCAATCTAGACCAAAGACAACTCTTGGTCAACTTGGTCAACCCTGAAAGTCAAACCTAGGTCAACTATGGTCAAACTAGGTCTAGCAAGTCTAAATTAGGTCAAACAAGTTATTCTAGGTCTAAACAAACTAAGTGTATGCAAATCAAGTATCCAAGATAGCTACTAACTCATAACCTAAGTCACTTGCTAAACCAAGCACAAAACTAAACCATAAGCTAACAAGGCACACAAACTTAGTCATATAATGTATATATAGTATTCACATTCACATATTCATATACATAGATATATATAGGAAAGCTATATATATAGGCACATACATGTATATATATATATAGAAAGAGAGGTAAAAGAGTAAGTGAGTATGTATGTGTATGGCATGTGTGTGAAAGGATATGTGTTAATGTTCTAAAATTTAGTGATAGGTAGGTGTATGTGACATGGGATACATGATGTCAAAGGGTGTATAAATGCATGTATAAAAGGTTATAGGTTAACTCAGTTTATAGAAATGCATACATACATACATACTTACCTTGTATACATACATACATACATATCATGTATATTACATTTACATGATACATATATGTATACTTGTATTATATTATACTTACATTCATACATATTAGATACTTGTATTTATATTAATATATTGCAAACATTCATTTCATTCATGCATCTATGCATTACCTACATGTTTTATACATATGCATACATTATATATTCATATTATTTCATACATTAACATAGAGACATACAAACATGCACACATCATATATTTCATACCTTGCATTACCTTACATATCATGTTATATATTATCATTCATTCCTTTCATATATTACATTATCTTTAAGTTGAATACATCATATATGGATACAATACATTATCTTGCATGCTTGCATTCATATATTACATTCTATATTACCTATATACATGTATTTCCTCCATTCATTCATGCTTGCATCATATACTCTACATTATCATACATGTTATTATTATATATTGTATTACAATATTTATACATTATGCATTCATATCTATCATTACATATATATCTTGCATTCATATCTAGCATTCATTATATACTTTCATGCATACATTGTATATCATTCTTTCATTCATGCATTGCTTATATGCATTATATTAATTGCATTCCTACATGCTTGCATTCAACCATATATATACATTAATGTAAAGAGAATATATATCATATATATATCATTTCATTCATCTAACATATCATGTATTACATACTCTATATTCATTTAATATCCATACTACATAGGCTCATAGGTTACACAAAATGCATATATCGTATAGTCACTCTTCTACTTAAAACCAATACTGTACCAATTGGGCATTCACTAAATTCTAGGATTAAAGTATGTCGTAGCCCTTTGTGTTAGCTTTTCGAAACTTTAAACGGATCGTATTTTTGTGTTCGGAAGCTCCCGAAATCGCAAAAATACCGAAACACATTCGTCTTTCGTACAGCTGACACTCAAATAATTCTACAGAAACTTACAGAAAGAATTTGGCTTATTAAAATTATATTTGGAAAGCTAACTTCGATACGGTTCTTTAAAAAAAAATGAAAGATAAATCGGAGGTCTAAGCTAAAAGTTATGACATTTCTAAGTTGCTTTGGTTAATAAAAACGTGGATGAATATTATGACGAATTTGAGTTGTTTTGGACAAAAGGACACATATAGGCCAAGATACTTGGATACAAACATAGGTATCCAAATGAAACTCATTCTAACCATCCTAACTAAGATCAATCCACTCTCTAACCATTCTAAAACTGAATTTAAATATCTATTTAAACTATTATCATACATACATACACATTGGGTGTCCTAATTTGGGATCTATCATGTAGGACACAAGACACATATCTAAAATCCTCAAGAGAGCTCCAAATGGTCTCAAATTTGAATCTAAATGGGACACATGCATGAGGTTGGATCCTACGGATTCAAAACTAATTTATATGCAAAGGAAATCGATTTAGAGGATGGATTTTACCTATTGGGAGTAGAATCCCAATGAAATCCTTTAGGACACAACTTCGATACGAAGATCCATCAAAGTGGACACTCCTCCTTGCAATCCTCTTCCAATCCTTGGTAGCACCCTTCCCTTGGAGAATGGGAATGATTGAGGGAAGGTTTGGTGAAGGAATGATTTGATTTGGAGATCAAATCAATGGGAAGGCTCTCTAAAATTGGGGAAGAACAAAAGGAAAATAAAAGATGCAAGATTGTAATGAATAAAATGAATTATTCTCCCCTAAAGGTGGCTGCCATAAATAGTCCATTAGGGCTAATGGGAAATATCCTAATTGCCCCTCTCTAGTCTCATATGCTTAAGTCTAGACTAGGTTCAAGTTTGCGGTCAAAATAATCTAGTTTTGAGTCTCTAACTTAACCATTCTAACATGATAAAAATAAGTTTAATTAACTAACTTAATGTTGGGTCTTGTGAGCCATGCTTAACTTACTATTGGGTCCCATCTAGAGTTCAAGCTACCCGGGTCACAATACAAGTCGGAACGAGACGAAACTCAAACCCGACTAAACAAATCCAATAAAAACAATATTAAAAATATAAATTTTTCCCAAAATATTAAAATATGAAAAATGACCAAAATCATAATACATCAATTTAAATATTATTAAAATAATCTAAAATTCACCAATTAATCAAAATCCTAAATAATTCAAAAGTCACAAAATGACCAAAATACCCTTAGCCTAAAAAGTTGTAAATAGTCATTCTAATCACATGGTTAGGTTCCCATGATCATGGTTAGTCTCTAAGCTTAGCAAAACTAGGGATTAACTAGTTAACCATCAAAATCACAATTCAACATTTTAAATAGTTTTAAATTGATTAAAAAATTACCAAAAATCACAACATGAGTTAAATTTTATTATCGATTAATCAAAATTATAAAAGTTCAAAATTACCCTCATTTTAGAAAAGTGGGTGTTACATAATGCTTATCCTTGCATATGCTCCCCCTACTGGTTTCTGCATATGCTATACATATGTACACTATTGATCATGCACTACCAAAATAAGTCATATTAGCGACGAATTTAGTGACGTTTAATTAAAACGTCGCTAATTTCTTTGAATTTAGCGACGTATAACTTTGACGTCCTTTTCGTCACTATTCCCGACGTTTAGCGACGTATTGCGACTTATTTTTTGTAACAAAATATTACATCGCGTAATAGTCCGAAAACGTCGCTAATTTCTTTGAATAAAGCGACATTTAGCGACGTTTTGCGACTAATATTTTAATAACAAAATGTTACGTCGCGTAATAGTCGGTAAACGTCACTATATTCAAAGAAAATAGCAACGTTTAGCGACATCTTACAATGACGTCGCTAATGTATTTCTAATATACAGATCGGGTTTTTCTTTCCCCCCAATCTCACTCAAAAATTTCCTAAATCTTTCATTTCCCCCCCACCTACCCACCGACGACCGAGCTCCTCCTTCCCGGCGACCCCCTCTTCCCCGGCGACCCCTCTCTCCCCGAGCTCCTCCTCCTCCTCCACCGACGACCAAGCTCCTCCTCCTCCTCCACCGACCTCCTCCTCCTCCTCCTCGACCGACCCCCACATCCCGGCGACCCCTTCTCCCCGGGCTCTCTCCCCGGCGACCCCCTCTTCCAGGCGACCCCTCCCTCAAGTCGCCGTCCTCCTCCTCCTCCTTTCCTCCACCGACTAGGTAAACCCTAACCCCATTTTCGTGTTGCACATAGACACGACGTGGACACGATGCATGGACTCTAAACCCTAACCCTTTTGTGGACACTTTAATTCTTTGTTTGGACACCTCGTATCTAGTTGGGTGGACACAAGACCCCCCCATGACACGTATGCATGCATGACACGTCTGTGCACATTTGATTTGGGTTTTTGTTGAGGTTTTGGGTTTCGAAATCGAGCTTGCTGCTATAGCTTCTGCTGCTGCTATAGCTTGCTACAAAAATGAATGCAAGCAAATTCCAAACCAAGCCCAGCCCTGTTGCATGCCTAGGCTAGTTGCTACAGCTCTCCACTTCTTCTCTTCCCAATTGCATACTGACATCCCTCTCTAATATCTCACACATATATATCTAATACACCACATATGATACTTAAACTCTTATATAACTATAGCTGTATCTATCAATCTACATATATACATATGTATACAATCTCAAGAAAAACTGAACTAAACACACATAGGTATACTCATTGAAGAAAACTGAGATTTCACAATGGAACTTGGGTTTTGATACATGAAACGAGATAATTGTTCCTTTAGTTAGCTTGCTTATGTTACAATTATATTCTCTGTGAATATCGATCTTACCAGATGGCACCCATAACCCAAGCAGCGGCACGTCGTTTGAGGAAAATCATAGATTGCTGAGGTGGCTCCTCCTACTGTTAAGAAGGAAGTGGCACCGGTAGCTAGTGAGATCGGGAGTTCCATTCATCCAGTACCTGCAGTGGAATGACGCTTTCCCGCCGTCGATCCCACTTTTTCTAAGATGTTGCGTGATGGTATCATTGAGCGTATGCGTGAGCTGCATTGTCGTCATTAGTGTAGTTTTATGGATATATTTTGTGTTAGACTATTAGTACTTATTACCAGCTGTACTTGTTTTATGGAGATGAGCTTATGGACTTAATTATGGACTTATTACCAGCTGTACTTATTTTATGGAGATTAATTATGGACTTATTACCACTTGCTTTATTGAGATTAATTAGGCTAAGTCTTCCGTGTGGTCAATTCTGATACACTATGGTTATATGGTTATGCATGTGATACACTATTACCACTTGTTGTGTTATGATTACTTGAGATTCTATTTCAATGTTTAGCATATGTCATGATTAACGCGTCTATTACTTTTACAAGTGTTTCAACGATGTACATGTATCTATCTGACAGAATTATCCGCAAATGGATATGGATCTGAATTACTATCTGCGGAATCGTTCTTGGATGTACAACCGTTATCCTGATGACATGTGCGATGTGCGGAATGAATTTATAGAGGGTGTACAGCAGTTTCTGTAGTTTGCCAAGGCGTTCCTTCAGTACATGGACGGTACCAAAATTAAGTGTCCGTGTGTGAGATGTCGCAACTTGAAATATCATCCAGAAGTGGAAATCACGTATCATTTATACTAAAAGGGTTTGACGCCAAATTACTATCAGTGGAGCACGCATGGAGAACTTGTGTCTTTAGCATCGGAGTATGAGCCTTATGTGGATGTCCACAACCACGCTGCTTACGACGATGGGTTGGTGAACATAGGTTTTTACGCGGCGGGGCCTAGTTTCGATTCGGACAATCATGATGCACCTGAGGAGGCACCGAACGCCGATGCTGCAAAGTTCATGGTGTTGCTGGAGAAAGCAAGGACTCCATTATATCCTGGTTGTGAGGATCATTAACCGTTGGAGGTGGTTACAAGATTGTTGAGCATCAAGTTCGATTTTAATATGTAGTAAGATTGCTACAACCGACTTATGGAGTTGATTATATAAATATTGCCTGAGGGTGCTAAGTTGCCTAAAGACTTTTACCGGTCTAAGAGGATGGTGAGATCGCTCTGGATAGGATACAAGAAAATCGATGCATGTCGTAATGGGTGCATCACTACAACAAATAGGGCATACAATAGCAGTTTATCTATAACGTTCAAGCCTTCCTGCTATAGAATGTCATCATCAATAGCGTTCCTTCCGCAGTACTATTAAAATAGAATACAATAGCAGTTTATCTATAGCGTTCGAGCCTCCCTGCTATTATAATATAATCATCCATAGCGTTCATATTGAAATGCTATTAAACGTTCATAAAATAGCAGTTTATCTATAGCGTTGAAGCCTTCCTGCTATTAGAATGTCATTATCAATAGCATTCATTATGCAGTGCTGTTAACAGAACTTTATATAGCATGTTATAAACGCTGTTAAAGGTATAGTTTTTTCTGAACGTTGCTATGCCCGTATATCTAGGGGTGAGCATTATTCGGTTTTTGGACCGAAATCCGAATCGAACCTAACCGAAGAAGAGATTCGGTTCAGTTTGAAAAAAATCGGTTCGGTTTCGAAAATACTAAAATTTCTTATTCGGTTTCGGTTTAATCCCACTAACCTTTCAGAAATTTTATCTAAAATTCCTCTTCCTGGTAAACCGAATAAGAAAATTTAGTAATATATATACAAAATTTATCTTTGTATATTTAGTTACTATATATATTGACAAAAAAAATTATAAATAAACTGAAATATTGTTTAAACCAAATAAACTAAAAATTGAACAAATTTATTCCATTCGTTTGGTTCGGTACGGGATATTTCGGTTGGTTTCAATTTTTGTTATTCGATTTTCGGTCGAATTCGGTATTTGGTAATTCAGTTCGTTTAACCGAGTTAATCGAATGCTCACAATTGAACTATCTACTGTTACAATCATGGGAGAAGCAACACAGTTTTTTATTTTATATTAAAAAATAAGTTATAGGAGAGATTCAGTTTTGCTGTATAATTAATATCATTCTCGATAGCGGGCGATCTCGTCCGTTGGATTTTTAGAAATTAAATCGGTACCGTCCATAGCAAAATGCTATGTCTTATGTTTGAAAAAACCTTAATATATTCTCCCCCAACCCTTCAACTCCTCATAACCCGCGCGCCAAACTGAAAAACCCTCGCCCTCCTTCTCTCTGTCACGAAACCCTCCCTCTTCCTCAGGTAACGCTCCCCTCACGAAACCCTCCCTCTTCCTCATCTTCTTCTCTCTGTCTCTTTCTTCCCTCACAAAAATTCTAAAGACCGACCGACCGACCGATCGACCGACTAATAGATTATTTGGGGTTTTCGTAAGGGATTATTTGGGTTCTTCGTGAGGGATCTTATAGTATGTGAGTCTTTATATTCTTCTTTATGGCTTTTTTTTTTTCCGTTTTGTTTCAAGAATCCTAATTCTATAGCGTATGATTATCATCCTTGAAAAACGAAAAACGAATTTGTGTTAATGCAAAAACTCTAACGTATTTTTGTGTTAATGCAAAAACGAATTTGTGTTAATGCAAAAACGAAAAATGAATTTGTGTTAATGCAAAAACAAATTTGTGTTAATGCAAAAACCCTAACGTACATGAATGAAAAAGGAAACAAATTTCTCTGATAGAAATTCTTTCACTACACCGAAAGAGGAGTTTGCCAACACATCTTTTTTGCAATTACTAACGGTTTTTTACCATTACGAATTACTAACGATAACAAACCGTTAGGACCTCAAAAAACCGTTAGTATAAATAAAAATAAATACAATTTAACATTAGTAACACATATTAATAACTTTGTGACACTTATAACCGTTACTAAATTCAACACAACTAAAATAAAAAGAAAAATCTCTTATCATGTGAATTTCACATGACAAATAAGTGTTATGGAGGCAAAAACACACCCAAATTTTCATTTCCCTCCCTCCACCCTCCTCGACCGCTAAAATTCCCAAATATACGTTCCTTCCTCTGTGCCCTCCCCTTCTCTTTGCTAAACCTAATTTTTGCTGTCGGCACTTCGCCGAAGAACTGTAGAAAGAAAGAAAAAATGGTAATTTTATCATTCTTATTCTCTACAAAACTGACAACTTCTGTTCCATTGTTTTCTTAGGTTTCTTTGTTAATTCATCTTTTCGTTCGATTCTTATTCGATCTTACGCTGTCATTGAATCCCGCGAAGTTCGGCAGCGGGAAGCAGAAGAAGAAGGTTCAATCCAATCCAAACATAGGGTTCGGGTTAGAAAATATATTTTGTTTGTTTGTGGTGCTTAGATTAGATCTGGTTGGATTTTTGTGTGCGCAAAAATGGAGCAAGGGGAAGCAGAAGGTGAACAACGTGGTCCTCTTCGACCAGGTACAAGAAGAACACTCATACCGTGATCTCCGAGAGGCTCAGGGTATAAAGATCCAAACCTTTTTGTTTTATATCATCTTAGAAAAGATTTGATTGTTAACGAGCAACGAGTAGCTTGATATTCAATATTTTTATTTTGATCAATGCATGTGTATTTTGATTATGTTCTGTTGCCTAGTTTGCGTATATGCTTTTGGCTATGTTGCATTAACGTGACACAGAAACAATATTAATTTTTGTGTGTTTGGAGTGTTTCTGACATAACATGGACACGACACTGCATTTACACGGAAGTGCATTTCACTTCAATATTTTTTTAAATATTTTTTGAAAGATTTATGGTTTTACCAATATTACACCAAAAGAGGAATGTGGTTCCTAACGGTTTTTTCTTTTCATCTAGCTAACTTCTTGAAACTAGATCCCAGAATGTGGTTCCTATGTACAATGCGTTTATCAGAACGAAGATAAACTTCCATGCGGTGTAAGTAGGATTGTGCCAACGTGACAGGAATTAATGTTTCCATAGAAAAGGGAAATGGCATGAGATGATGTGAGGTTAGCTACCATTCTCTCTTTCTATTCTGAAAGGGAAATGGCATGCAGAGGTGCGGGAAGAGTGCAAAGAGTACAATGTACCCCGTACCGAGTAACGGATATTTTTATTGGTTCTTGGGAAATATACTCCATTTATAATAATCTAAACCATTTGAATTGTCTATAAACCAAAAAAGCAAAAACATTTGGAGTTCTCTTGACTATTCATCATGTGATCCTAAAATGGACTACTCAAAACAAACAATTGAATGGGTGCAAGGTTTACAAGAAAATGTCTAGTAACAATTCACACAGACTTTTCCAATAATGGATTTGACCACATGTATTACATTATTCCAAATTCCAAAGATGTAATAAACATATATGTAGTTGAAACTTTATGCTATTTCCCAGGCAGTTTTTTAATCCAATGCTATATTTGCCTAAAATTAAAGAGAACTATGTTAGAAGAACATAAAAATACAAAATGAACAAACCTTTAGTGAATCTTAGGCAATTTTCTATTGATAGCTAACTCATAAATTCAACTGCTTGTTTATTAATCAGGAACACTAATGTTTCTTCCCTATATTTGTGTAGGTTGGATGAAATAAGAGGATTTCTGAGGAACTTTGGTTGTGGATTGGCTCGAAAGGTTCGAGCTAAATTTTGGATATACAATATTTTGGATATATATATATATGGAAACAACTAAACGCTGACTACGCTGTTAATGTTTAATTTTGGAGAAATTATGAAGGATTTTGAAAGTTCTTGACAATGAAATTAATGAATTTACTTATGTTCGAAATTCATTCTGTGATTGATTCGTCGAGAAGCATTTAAATTTTTGAATACCCGCATTCTGTGTATATATGCAATAGATATCTGTGGCATTCTGTATATCTGCAATGCTATTTTGATGTGCTGCAATACTATTCTGATGTGAATTATTTCTTTACACTAATGCATTCTGCAATAGCATTCTGACATGCTATTGGTGCACATATAATAGTGCGAAAGAAACACTATAAAAATCAATTTGCATCGAAAAGCTATTAACAAACAATAACATATACAGGAACGCAATTAAATATCAACAGCGTTCACGAACGCCATAAATAACTTATAGCGTTGACAAACGTTTTTAAGAAACTATAGCGTTCGTAAATGATATGTAAACTCTATAGCATTTCTCACTGCTATAACAAGTCTATAGCGTTCATGGACGCTATAGTAACTCAATAGCGTTCATGAATGCTATTAGTTTCCTATAGCGTTCTTAAATGCTATAACGCTGGTATAGCATTCTTAAATGCTATAACCTGTCTATAGCGCCATGGAACGCTATAATCCATCAATAGCGTTCATGAACGCTATAACTTTACAACGTTCTTGTACATGGGGCAATTATAGCGGGGGCATTTATAGCGGGCAGAATACGCTATAATAGGCATTCTACAGCGTTCCGACACTCTATCATATCCTATATCTGTTGTAGTGCATGTTGTACTACAAAGACGACAAGGATGAAGGCGCCTGCAGATTTTGTGGTGCTGATCGCTACAAGGGCACTGGTAGAGGAAAGTCTGTCGGTAATAGGAAGCCTACCGATTCGATGCACTACTTGCCGTTGACGTCGCGGTTGCAGCGGTTGTTTATGGTAAAGGAAACTGTAGAAAACATGAGTTGGCATAAGCGGGAACAGACCGAAGGAGTATTAGATCACCCATCCGATGGAGAAGCATGGAAGCACTTTGATCGAGAGTATCCAGATTTTGCTTCTGAGCCACGTAATGTCAGATTGGGTCTCTGCTCCGACGGTTTTACCCCATTTGGACTTTCGGGATCCCAGTATTCGTGTTGGCCTGTGATCGTCACTCCGTATAATCTACCACCTTGGATGTGCATGAAGACTCCGTATATGTTCCTCACCGTTATTATCCCAGGTCCGAACAATTCGAAAAGGAACATCGATGTGTATTTACAGCCATTGATTGATGAGTTGAATCAGCTGTGGGAAGTAGGTTCCAACACGTACGATGTATCTAGAAAATAAATTTTCAGGTGCGGGCAGCACTTATGTGGACCATCAACGACTTTTCAGCCTATGGTATGTTATCTGGATGGAGCACATATGGTCGTCTTTCATGTCCGTATTGCATGGACTGCACTAAGGCTTTCCGTTTGAAACACGGAGGCAAACCGTGCTTCTTCGATTGTCATCGATAATTCCTGCCGAAGGATCATTCGTACCGGAGGAACATGAATGCTTTTCATGCTGTCGTTGTGGAGAAGGCTAATCCTCCGCCAAGGTGGCCCAGATACACGATATAGGAAGAGGTAAAAGATTTACCAAGATCTATTGAAGAGCCTGCTACGGGCTACAAGTGTGACGAATTTGGTCGCACTCATAACTGGACGAAGAGGAGTATATTCTGGGATCTGCCATATTGGAGCAACAATCTGATTAGACATAATCTTGATGTCATGCATATCAAGAAGAATGTGTTTGACAACATAATTAATACTGTAATGGACGTAAAGGAGAAGACGAAAGACAATCCAAAGGCTAGATTGGACTTGGAAGAAATATGTAGACATCCTGCATTGCATTTGATAGAGGAGGGGAATGGAAAGTTGAAGCAACCTAAGGCAATTTTTTTACTGGAGAAGGAGGATAAAGTGAGACTTTGTAGGTGGATTCAAGGTCTGAAATTTCCAGACGGGTATGTTTCGAACTTGAGAAGATGCGTCGACCTCAAGGTGAACAAAATGACAGGTATGAAGAGCCATGATTGTCACGTATTCATGGAGAGGTTAATTCCGATTGCATTTCGGGAATTCTTTTCCCATGTTGTTTGGGATCCATTGACCGAGCTTAGCATATTCTTCAGAGATCTTTGTTCTACTAAGTTGCTCATCGATCGTCTAGAAAAGCAGAAGAACGATATTGCGGTAATACTGTGCAAGCTCGAGAAGGTATTTTCTCCTGGATTCTTCGACTCCATGGAGTATTTGCCAATTCATCTTTCCTACGAGACACGTGTTGGTGGGTCCGTCGGTTATCGGTGGATGTACCCGTTTGAGCGATATTTGAACCACCTAAAGAGGAAGGTAAAAAACAAGGCTCGGGTCGAGGGTTCTATTTGTGTAGCCTATATTCTCGAAGAGATTACAAACTTCTGCTCGACGTATTTCAAACCTTATGTTGCTACGAATAGAATGAGGGCTCCGAGAAACGATGACGGATATCAAGAATCTAATGATGGAATACTTAAAGTATTCAATGCATCCTGAAAGCCTTCGGGGAAAATGAAGAAGAGATATTTGAATGATGAAGAGCTAAGGGCTGCTCAGTTGTATATATTACTCAAATGCGATGAGGATAAAGTGGAGAAGCTAGAGGGGTAAGTAATTAATGATGAGTTTACGTCATCTCAATGTAATAGTATAAGCTAATATTATTGTACTAATCGACGGTTGTTTCGTTATTCTTCAGCACATATAATGATGAGTTGAGGCCGGTTAGACCCTACCTAACAGACGAAGCATTAGAACAAGAAATAAGACGTCATTTTCCTTCTTGGTTGAGCGAATATGTAAGCAACTCGGTAATTACTGGCCTCTTCTAATATAATTACGCAATAAATAACTCACTATTTGGTGCTCCGGACGTGAGGAAGGCCTACTGGTTTGCGCGCTTCAAGGTTAAAATATATTTACTTTTAACATTAATCATATAATTTTTGCATATTATATATAATTGATAAATATTTGGTTTGCACTCTTCTAGGATATGTTTTTCTATCCATCGTACCGGGCCGAGATGATCGAGGGGTTGTTTTCTCCCGTCACTGCTAAGCTGATCCACGACGTTATTAATGATCAGAAGACTCGTGATCGTGCCGGAAAGCCGATCCAAGGTTGGATCACCCCTGATCAGTGGACTACAATGAAGGCTCAATTTGACGAGCCAAGATACAAGAAAAAGTCTGAGAAGGCCAAGGCGGCTAGGAAGCAGGGATCAAAGTGGTGCGGTGGGTCGATTCCGATGACGGAACATTTCCGTCGTTTGGTATGTCTTTTTATTTCTGAAATATTATTTTAATGCAAGTCCGATAAATTATTAAAAGGTGATATATTTAATTACAGGTAAAGAGGGATGGTGAAGCCAATATGGTGACTGTCTTCCTGGCCACACATCGGAAGGGCAGGAAGCTTATTGACGAGAGGGCGGAGCAGGCCTATGTAAGTATTATAATTCTATTTATTAATTTTAATACTTTGTGTTAGTTTTGATATAACTTAGTAAATATGCATGCAAATAGATATTCATGTAGTTAGTAATAATAAGTACATTAGACATTAGAAGTTATAGAGTATCCATGCTTTCTAGGCCGAGTTCCAACGGCTTAAGGAGCGGGCGGCTGCTAGTGCACCTGCTGCAGGAGAGGCCGGTACTTCCTCGCAGCCCGCTCTAGCTCCGTCGGAGGACGAGCTGTGTGTAACCGCCGCTGGTGGTCTCCACAGGGGTACGTACTACGGTATGGGATCCTATGGCGCCCTAGTTGCGACACAGTCCTCTAGGACCTCCCCTGCTAGTGTGCATAGCCCACAGCCCACCCAGGAGTCTGCCCAAGTCCAGCAGATGGTGGAGTCTGTCCGTGACGAGCTGCTACGACGGATCCAGGAGCAGCACCAGACGGACGATGCTGCGCTCATAACACGATTGGATACGCTCGACCGCAGCATTATGGAGCTCATGGATATGACTGCGTGGAAGAGCAGGGCGTCACTGATCTTAGAGCGTCGACAAAGCACAGCGTGACAGATCTGCAGGTATCACAGCTGTCCATGGGCGAGAGGCTCACGTTGATGCAGGATTCGATGGTTGATATCAGTACGAGGCTGTTATCTACCATGGATTCCTACCACCAGCGACTAGCAGCGTTGGAGCATTATTGTCCTCCGGGTGCGCCTTCATCGTCATCGACTCCGCCGGTGTCACTACCTCCGACTCCACCGACGTCACTACCTTCTTCATCGGTGACGATTTCACGGAAGGAGTATGAGATGTTCCTATCCTTGAGGCGCGGCGGTGCCCCTCCTCCAGATCTGCAGTAGTCCGAGTTAGGACTATTTTATGAGATTGTAGTGTTTTTTTAGTGTTTGTTTATGTTGATTCAGTATTGGTTGTGGATTATTTGTTTGTGTAGACTTTCAGTATTGGTTGTGGATTCATGTGGATATTGGTTGTATACTTTGGATATTCGTTTACCGACTTTGGATATTTTAGTGTTCGTTGTGTTGGTATCTCATCATATGTTGGTTGTAGACTTTTACTCTTGTTTGCGTTGATTGTTATAATATTGTGATGTACCGGTGTTGAGTGTTCCACCGAAGGGGTCAGCGAACCCTGGAAGAAAATGTGCTTGTGGTTTTTTTTTTGTTATTTATTGAACTGCAGGTAGAAAATGTGATTCTGTGGACATTCTGTTATTTTTTTTTGTAATTTAGCGACGTTTATCGACGTTTGGCGACGGAGCTAAACGTCGGTAAACGTCGGTAAGTCACCAGGTATACCGACGCTTACCGACGCAAGGTGGCGTCGGTAAACGTCGCTAAACGTTCTAGGATTTCCCTCTCCTACAGAGTCGGTGAACGTCGGTAAAAACTAGACATATGTCGCTAACTGTTGCAAGATTCACCGACGTTGGCCGACGTTTGAGACGTCGCCATATTTTCGACGGGGCATCGGTGAACGTCGGTAAATGTTCCAGGATTACCGACGTTTAATTACGTCGGTAAGCGTCGGTAAGAGCGACGATTACCGACGTTTTGCCTGTTAGAGACATGGCTTTCCATGACCATAGGAGAACGTCCCTCAATACGTCGGTAAACAGTTTTAGCGACATTTTTTGTCATTTTAGCGACGTTTTCTGGCGTCGCTAATATGACTTATTCTGGTAGTGATGCCTATGAATGGATATAAACATATATGCATTTGTAATCACATATACATGTATATGCATGTTACATCCTACCCTCAATCCCCTGCATATCCTAACTTTCTGCCAATTACAAATTCTAAATGATATTCAAACACAATTCAGTAACTAACTAACAAACCTATATTCTTGACTGAACAATACACATAGGAATCCAAAGCGGGACATATGACTTTAACGAATGCAACATGTGTATCAAACCTTCCTTCCATGGTTCAGTTGAAGAATACTCAAAGTGTTCAGTCATAGGAACAAACTGGAACTTAATAAGGCAAGATGTATACCTATGTATATAATGAACGAAATTGAACTAATTGCATTGGACTAAAGGGGATAATGCAACTGGTCATTAAGGATATGGACAAATATCTCAAATGCAGTGAACATTGCATAATGTTCCCACGTCAACTAAATGAATGTGAGGGCAGGACAGGACACTAAGAGAATACAGGACAAATACTATGGGCTTGATCATTAGGGTCATGTGTAGTGGTGATAAATCATGGTGACTGACATTTATGGATTAGGAATTTGAAATGAAATATGACTGCTGTACTATGAGATAGGTGTATGGGCTAAACATATAAGGTAAGGAAAGGTCATAACTGATGTGGACTAAGCTACATGCAATGGAAATTAAACTAAGTTAGAGGACTGCAAATAAAATTAGCATTGGTAGATCAATAATGAATACAAGCAAACTCGAGCCATCACTCACACACAATGCCCAGCTAAAACCATACATCCTCACCTACATATCTAAGGAGACACACACCCACAACTCTTACACTTCCTGCATAGGCACTCTAGTGATGGTAAGTCCTATATATATATATTTACTGATACTAAGCTACAACAAAGGGACTAGACCATATATGGGTGGACTGAATTCTAACTAAAAGACCCCAACTAGTGTGGATTGTTCATTCTAAGAGTATGCAGGACAGCCTACAAAGGAAGATATGACTAAAAGGAAATAGGAAGGGAATATGGTCATTCAAATAACTCGTGAACTCAATATCTAATGTATCCCATATATGTATGAAGGCTAAATTGGACAACATGTCATGGACAAAACAAGATAATGATATTCAAAGGCAGGACAGAACTTAAATGGACTGATTCTCCATTAGAAGGACAAAACAAAAGTTCCTCAACTGGACATTCAAGACTGAACCTAAGACTAACAAAGTTGAACATAATGCCTTAACTGATATTTGATATAGCCTAATATCTACTCATAACAAATTGTCACCCCCAGTTTTCAAGAACAGGGGTATTTTGGACATTTTTCATTTTAGAATATTTTTGAATTTTTTTATTATTTATGATATTATTTTGGGGTTATTTGAGTCGGGTTCGAATTTCAACTCAATCTGACTTGTATCGGAGACTCGGGTACCTTAGTCTCTAGAAGGGACCCAACTTAAGTTAGACATAGCCCACATGGTTCACAAATTAGATTGGTTAGACTAGTCTATTTCCCCTTTATTAGATTAGTTGTTTAGGCACTCAAAATAGACCCGATTGATCTCAAACTTGAACCTAAGCTGGACCCAACCAAATAGGACTAGAGAGGGGTGTTTGGGACATTTCACAATGCCCCAAACTAGCCCTACTTGGCCGGCCACAAGGGGGTGTTTGGTTAGACTAGTCTATTTCATTCCTCTTTAGAAACTTGCCTCTTTTAAAGCTCTCAAGTGTTTTTCCCTCTTTTGGAGCTTTTGCTTTGATTTGATCTCCAAATCGAATCAAAACTTCACGTATTCTTCCATAAATCCTCTCCTTATTGCCAAGGAAGGTTGCTACTAAAGTTTGGAAGAGAAGTGCAAGGTGGACGTGTCCATTTGAGGAGTTCTTCGTGTCGGAGCCGTATCGGAGAAGGTTTCATTAAGATTCACTCCTAATAGGTATAAACCTTTCCTCTAAAACTTGTTTCCATGCATTTTGAGTAGTTTAGAATCCATAGAATGAACCCTCTTGTTAGGACAACCATTAAAATTAAGTTAGAGGCCATTTGGAGTCCTCTAGTGTGTGTTTGCATGTAGCCATGTGTCCTAATGGGTAGATGTTGAAATAGGACCCCCATGTGTTTGATTAAATGCCTAATAGGCTTAATTGTCTTTTAATTTCAGATTTAAAATTGTTAAAGATTAGATTGATCATGGTTAGGATGTTTAGAATAGTTTTTATATGTAAACTAATGTTAGTACTTTAGTGGTTTAGCCTACAATATCATATTTGTATGTTTACATGTCAAATTGGGTATAAATTATTAGTGGGCTGTTTTGAGGATTATTGGCATACTATTGGACTATTTTTACATATATTTGTATGTGTGTGTGTTGGTGTTATGAGTGTGTGGTTGTGAGAGGGGGTTGTTGGAGATGTATATATGTGTGTACATGTACCTATATATGTGTGTGTGTGTGTGAATACATATGCATATATATATGTGTGTGTGGATCTGTATATATGTAGGTGTGTGTGTGGAGAATTTGATATAGAGAGTGATATAGAGAGTGATAGAGAGAGTGTTAGAGAGTGAGATGAGATGGAGTGAAGGAAGGGGGAGGAGCTGCTGCCTACGGCAGTAGCAGGTCAGTGGAGGAGCTGTTGTCCTCAGGACAGCAGCAGTGGGTGAATGAAACAGCAGCAGCAGCTATTTGGCTACTGCCACAGCAGTAGTTTGAGGGAGCTGCATGCAGCAGCAGTAGAAGGAGCCCCCTATTTCACAAACATTCATTCTTCATCCTTCCATCCATTCTTACATTCATTCAGCCCTTCATTTCATCCATCCATTCAGTCATTCATTCTTCATCCTTCCATCCATTCTTCTATTCATTCAACCCTTTATTTCATCCATCCATTCAGTCATTCATCTACATTCTTCCATCCATTCTTCCATTCATTCAGCCCTTCATTTCATCCATCCATTCAGTCATTCATTCTTCCATTCATTCTTCCATTCATTCTTCCATACATTCAGTCATCCTTCCATCCATTCATTTATACCTTCAGTCATTCATTCTATTCATTCATACATAACAGTCCATCCAATCCATTCATTCATTCTATTTCCAATTCAATTCAGCCGAATATCAGTCCATGTATATATATTCAGTCCAACCATTCAATTTATTCATCCCTTGCATCAAATTCAGTCCATGCCTTACAAAATTAGCCCACATTTCATCTATAATTCAGTCACTAATGTTCAGTCTGTTGACACAAAGTCACAGTCAACCAGATATTGACTACATTGACTAAATAATATCTGTATAAAATCAATACGACACACGACGTCTGCATTCAGTTCAGGACAAACGACGGCTCAGCTTCCGATCTCAGTGTATTTTCGAGTCTGTACTTTTGCATTTTATTGAGTCTAGAAGTATGTACTCTGAGTAATGCTGAGCTCTTGGAACTTAGTTTATAAGCCTACCCAAAATCCCAAAGCTCCACCAAAACAAAATTGCCCACAAGTCCCTTTTGTTCCACTCTGTGCTCTGGAGACAGAGTTCGGGCCGAACTCTGCCTCCACACAGAGTTCGGGCCGAACTCTGTCTCCTAAAAATCAGGAACCCTAATTTTAGGGTTAGCTGGATTGCTAGCTGTCTAACGGCCAAATTTTTGAATTTCCCTAACCGAATTCTGGCCGAATTCTGCCTCAAAAATCAGTATAAATAGGGCATGAATTCTCTCATTTTCATTCACTCAATCTTCTCTTCTCTTCTCTCCTACAAGCTCAATAAGCCATACCCTTCCCATCTACTAGCCACAAGCCTCCTAAGTCTCGAGTGCTCAGCATCTCTCAGTTAGGAATCTTGTGCAAGAGTGAAGAAGTCGCTTGGACAATTCCAAGCAAATCGCCACTGCGATTCTCTGTAAGAAGTTGACGTGCTCTTCTGAAGTAAAGGCACGGGTTGTAACTACTATTTCACAAATAGTGGATTTAATCCTGAGCTAGAGTTCTCAGGCCTGGACTAGTCCTCCACGAGGGAAACCAGGTTAAAATCGCCGTGTTTGCGTATGCTCTCTTGTTTCTCTTTTATATTCCGCATTCTACTCTGATTATTCATTGTTAGTGAAAGAGTTATTTTTTAATTGGTTATTTTTATATAAACTCTATTCACCCCCCCTCTAGAGTTGCCAAACTGTTCTTCAATTGGTATCAGAGCCAGGTTCTCTTTATAAGGATTAACATCCTAAGAGCTGATCCATGGCAACCACACAATCCTTGATCTCCAATCATGGTGAAGGTCAGTCCACTCATAGGCCTCCCCTATTTGATGGGACTAACTATACATATTGGAAAACAAGGATGAGTTTTTATCTGAAGTCTCTAGACTTTGACCTGTGGACTGTCGTAACTGATGGTTACAAAAAGCCCGCCAGAATAGTTGTCGATGGTGACCTCGTTGAGAAACCACACGACAAATATTCTGTCGAGGAGAAGAAACAGGCAAGTCTAGATGCTAGGGCTATTAATGCTTTATTCTGTGCTATAGACAGGAACGAGTTTAACAGGGTCTCTACATGCACCACTGCTCATGAAGTATGGAGACTTCTAGAAGTGACGCATGAAGGAACCACTCAAGTCAAGGAATCAAAAATAAGCCGCCTCACTCAAGAGTACGAAGCCTTCAAGATGAAGCCAAATGAGACGATCACTCAAATGTTTACAAGATTTCTCGACATCATCAACCCGTTATCCTCGCTTGGTAAGCAGTACTCAAACCATGAAAAGATCCGCAAGCTACTCAGAGGGTTACCAAAGATTTGGAACCCTAAGGTGACAGCCATCATAGAAGGGAACGATCTCACAACTATGTCTATGGAGACTTTGATGGGCAAGCTCATGACTCACGAGCTTGACCTCAAGGACTTTGAAGAGCCTGCTCCAAAGACTAGGGAGATCGCACTCAAAGCTCATCGACGAAAGGTTGATCACGATGAAACTGAAGACGATAACTCAGATGATGAAGACCAAGCTCTCATGGTACGTAACTTCAAGAAATTCCTTCGCTTTAATCAAAGAAAGAAGGAACCACAAGAAGACGATGAAGAAGAGCCAACCTGCTATGGTTGCAAAAAGACTGGACACGTCAGGAGAGACTGTCCACTCATAAAGAAGAGCAACCGGTATGAAAAGCCCTTCAAAAGGAACTCATCAAAAAGATATGCCAACACAAGCATTTGGCATGAAAGCGAAGCAAGTGACTCCGAGGAAGAAAAGAAATCTCCTCAAGACAAAGCAAATGTATGCCTCATGGCAAATTCCACCAAGGTATCAAACGAAACTTTAGATGACTTCTCTTTTGATGAACTTGGCGATGCTTTCACTGATTTACTTGATGATCACAAAAAGGTCATCGGTAAATACAAGCATGCCAAGGACAAAATCAAAAGTCTTGAAGACGAGATACAAAGTATGTCTTCACTTCTTGATAATGTTAGAGACACTTCTTCCACTGATGCCACAAATGAAGTATCGAAGCTTAAAATAAGCTTACACGATGCTGAAACACGTATTGAGCAACAAGCTCAAGAGATCACTACTCTTAACACGTTGCTTGCTGAAGAAAAGAGTAGACACAAAATCTCTATGACTAAGATATATGGTCTGAATACTAAAGTTGATGAATTGCAAGCTGTTTCTAAAAGATTAGAAACTAAATTGGGAAAACAGGTTGCTCAACCTCAAACCCAATCACATGGGCACAACACCACTCATGCTAGTCAATCTCATCATTCTCATAAAACACATAACCATGCTTTTATGTACACAAACTTTCAATCACGTGCACGTAAGAATACTCCTCATACACATCATACTGCACAAAGACACAGCCAATATCACTCCACATATAGACATCATACCATGCCACATCAACATGCCATGCCACGTAGACAAAATCATCATGATATGTCACATAGGCAAAATCATCATGTCATGCCACAATATCACACTATGCCATATAGACATTTTCAGCATGCCACTCCTCATAGACAATATTATCATGCTATGCCACATAGACATCATGACCATACCACTCACTCTATGCATAGTCATCATTACCATGCTAACTCTTCACATCATCCTCATCCTGGTACTTATAGATATCATTCACATGCTCCCAGTATAAATAAAAATACTATCTGTACCTACTGTGGATCACATGGACACATCTCACCACAGTGTAGAGTTAGAAGACTTGTAGACAAGAAAGTATATGCATGGTTTCCGAAGACTAACTTTTCAGGACCCTCAAGAAACTGGGTACCAAAGGTCACATCTACTCTTGATGTAGGTGGACCTTCCCTCTTCAACTGAAAGTAAGTGGATTCTCGATAGTGGATGCTCGCGACATATGACGGGAGACGCAAATCTTTTTGCATCACTATCGATGAAAAGAGAAGGATACGTATCCTTCGGTAACAATCTCAGAGGGCACATAATAGGTAACGGTATCATTGGTCATCCTCCTTCTCCTGTCATAAAGGATGTCTGCCTGGTGACCGAGTTAAAGCATAACCTGCTCAGTATTAGCCATCTTGCTGATCATGGATATGATATTAACTTTGGACAAAACTGTTGCTATATCTATGATAGGTCAACAGGAGACATTGTTTTTGAAGGGAAAAGAGAGGACAATATCTATATTTTCTATCTCTCTATAAATACTAACCATGCAGGTAGATGTTTATATGCCCACAAAGACGAACGACTACTATGGCACCAGCGTCTTGGTCACGCTAATATGGATACTATATCCAGACTATCGACCAAGAAGCTAGTAAGAGGATTGCCAGAAATCACATTCAAAAAGGACACGGTATGTACAGAATGTGAACTAAACAAAGCCACAAAATCCTCATTTCATTCCATTAACTCTGTAAGTACCACTAGACCTCTGCAATTACTTCATATGGATTTATTTGGGCCTAGTAGAATAGCTAGTCTTGGTGGCAAGCTATATGCTTTTGTGATTATTGATGATTTTTCAAGATTTACTTGGGTTTTCTTTCTCGCTAATAAAAGCGAAGCTATTTCTGTTTTCAAAATCTTTGTAAAGAAAGTTCAAAACGAAAAAGGCTACATGATTACTCGAATCCGAAGTGATCATGGAGGCGAATTCGTAAATTCTGATTTTGAAAATTTTTGTAATACAAATGGTTTTGTTCATGAATTTTCTTGTCCGAGAACTCCTCAACAAAATGGTGTTGTGGAGCGGAAGAATAGGACTCTTGGCGATATGGCTAGAGTCATGTTGAATAAATTTTCTCTTCCGAAATATTTTTGGGCTGAGGCTGTAAGTACAGCATGCCACATTTTGAATAGGGTGCTTATTCGTCCCATTACGAAGAAAACACCCTATGAGCTTTGGTTTGGGAGAACCCCAAATGTTTCCTATTTTAAAGTTTTTGGCTGCAGATGTTTTATCCTTAACACCAAAGACAACTTAGGCAAATTTGATGCCAAAGCTGACGATGGTATCTTTCTTGGGTATGCCGCCAAGAGTAAGGGATATAGAGTTTTCAATAAACGCTCACTTATTGTGGAAGAGTCAACTAATGTGACTTTTGATGAAGATAACAGTGCAGCAAATACTCTTGATGATGATGTTGACCCATCAACTTCCACTCCAATGAATACTCCTTCCAAAACTAATTCTCTGGATGGTTTGCCTAAGAAATTTTCTTTCAAACCTTCTAATCCAGAAAATTTAGTCATAGGTGAAGTATCACGTGGAGTTACTACAAGATCATCATTAAGAGACTCTATTGCTAGCACTGCCTTCATTTCACAAGTAGAGCCTAAAAACATTTCTGAAGCTTTTACTGATGAATTTTGGATTTCTGCTATGCAAGAAGAACTCAACCAATTTGAGAGGAGCCAAGTATGGGAACTAGTTCCTAGACCGGCTAATCACTCAATCATTGGTACTAAATGGGTTTTTAGAAACAAAGTAAATGAAGATGGTTCAGTCACACGGAACAAAGCTCGTCTAGTAGCTCAAGGATACAACCAAGAGGAAGGTATCGACTACGATGAGACGTATGCTCCGGTTGCTAGACTAGAATCCATTCGGATGCTTTGTGCTTTTGCCAATCATCAGAACTTTAAATTATTTCAAATGGATGTTAAAAGTGCTTTCTTGAATGGTTTTATTAAGGAGGAAGTTTATGTTAAACAACCCCCTGGCTTTGAAAATCACAAATTTCCCGACCATGTGTTCAAGCTGAAGAAAGCGCTTTATGGCCTTAAACAAGCTCCCAGAGCTTGGTATGAAAGGCTAAGCAGCTTCTTGCTTGAGAAAGGTTTTTTAAAGGGAAAATTGACACTACACTATTTATCAAATCTTTCAAAGACACCATTTTATTAATTCAGATTTATGTTGATGATATTATTTTTGGGTCTACTGATGAAACTCTTTGTCAAGAATTTGCCAAGTGTATGCAGACAGAATTTGAGATGAGCATGATGGGAGAGCTCAACTACTTTCTTGGTCTGCAAGTAAAACAACTGGCTAATGGAACTTTCATCTGTCAATCGAAGTACACCAAGGACATGCTGAAGAAGTTCGATCTTGATAGCATCAAACCAATCAGTACGCCTATGGCTACTTCAACCAAACTTGAACCAGATGAGAGCGGCAAACCGGTTGATCAACGTAAGTATCAAGGTATGATAGGCAGCTTACTATATTTGACTGCTAGTCGCCCTGATATTATGTTTAGTGTTTGCCTGTGTGCTAGATATCAAGCAAATCCTAAGGAATCGCACATGACCGCAGTTAAGCGTATCTTTCGATACCTTAAAGGTACGATTACAGTGGGCCTGTGGTATCCCAAGTCAACATCATTTGACCTCATTGGTTACTCTGATGCTGACTTTGCTGGATGCAAGGTCGACCGTAAAAGTACGAGCGGCACGTGTCATTTGCTAGGAAAGGCTCTAGTCTCATGGTTTAGCAAGAAGCAGAACTCTGTCGCACTATCCACAACAGAAGCTGAATATATAGCAGCTGGGCGTTGTTGTGCACAGATTCTATGGATGAAGCAAACCCTTGAAGACTATAAGTTATCTTTCATGCATATTCCTATATTCTGTGACAATACTAGTGCCATAAATTTGACTAAGAACCCTGTCTGTCACTCACGCACTAAACACATTGAGATCAGACACCACTTTTTGCGTGATCATCAGCAAAATGGCACGATTAACTTAGAATTTATTGACACTGATCATCAGCTAGCAGATTTCTTTACTAAGCCACTATCCGAAGAGCGCTTTAATTTTCTTTGTCGTGAACTTGGAATCTTAGATGAAGCAGTCATAAATTGAAACTCACCTGCGTAAATATCGAGTATATTGTGATTCCTTTACGAAGAATTTGGTATGGGTACAAGCCGAAAGGGCCCTTCTGACAACAAGGCGTAAAAGCCTAAGCGACACGGTGCACTAGTCTTCAGGACTACCGCTAGCTGGGATCCGGCCCCTGCAGCTAACCCATGGCAAATTTGGACTATTGAACTGCAATATATGTCCTCATTTATTATATGGCGTGTTTCGATTTAATATTGCCTAATTGACATTTTCTAAAAGTTCATTCTACTTTCTGTATACCTCTTATTTGCATTCAACACTCTTTGTTTTCCCCGACTATCATTTTGTTTATTTATTAAACATTTTCTTCCTGACTTTTGCCTATTTTCAGTTCTGGACTATTGAACCAGAACTCGGGCCGAACTCTGCCCCTATCAGAGTTCGGGCCGAGTTCGGTCCCAAGGGTCCAGAATCGGGATCTGTCTCAGCCGTTGGATCAATTCTCATCCAATGGTCATTATATCACCCGACCTAAGACTAAACCCTACTTTATGTCGGGATTCTACCTCTCTCCTTCACTATTACCACCTTTTCTCACCTATACACACTCTTTCCTTGAAACCCTAACCCTAGTTTTTGATCCAGAGTACCCCATTGCTTCTCAAATCAACAAAAAGGTGTCTCCTCTCCATTCTCCTCCATTGTTCTTTACCTGTTTGAGGTATCATTCATATTTTCTATCTTCTAGTTAAAATCTTTTAATGGCTCCTTGCTTGTTCAATCGTGGGAAGAGGATTCGAATTGAGAGTATTTCCTCTTCAGACTCTTCTCCATCAATTGAACAAATCATTGAACTACCTCAACCACCTCACCCTTTGTTCAATCCACCTCGTCCTCTACATCCTTCCACTTATGACAATAGACTTTTTGTCTCACTTGATGCATCAAACAACTGGTTTAGTGACTTTCGGAATCGTCAGGTATTCACAGGACATCCTATCAATTTTTCAATATTCTCTCAATATGATTCTTTATTCCATGACCTTTATATTGATGAACTAATCACTACATCTTCTGCTATTTATCGTCATGCCATTCAAATGTTCTACTGCAACTTAACCTTTGATGATCTTCGTATTTATTCACGAGTTGCTGGTATCGATATCTCGTTTGATGACTTTGAATTAGCAGAATATCTTGATCTTCTTGAGCCAAGTTCTTGGGAAAGGCTTGTTGATGCTCGCTCGTTCCATTTTCCCAACGGACTTTCTCTTGAAAGCTTCAAGGACGATCTGTGCACTCCTTACACACGTCCTCGAAAGCTCATGACAAAATATCTCAACCCATATTTTTCTGATCTTCATTGGATCATTTCTAACACCATTCTACCCAAGATCGGTTCCCCTGATGAAATCACTTATCTTGAAATTTCTGCTCTTTATCATCTTCACTTTGGAATTCATTTCAATCTTCCACGTACTATGATGGACTGGATGATTCGCTGTAGGAGGAAACCACGAGCTTTGGTTTATCCTCTGTATCTTCCTATGATCTTTCGTGCTTTTCATATACCACTTGATGCCTGTCCGTTTCTGCCGGCACCTACCTTTTTATCTCCGACACGACTCCTTCAGCCTGTTGCTGCTACTGTTTTGTCTGCTGATGAGGAGCCTGACGCCCCTTCACTCGGTCAGACTGCACCTCCTGCCACTTTGGATTCACTTCAGACTATGCTTCGCGATCGGTTTGCTATTGAGGATGATCGCTGGACGCAGCATGATTACCGTACCACTCTGCAGATTAGTGCCCTTGGGAACTCTCTGCATGATATGCGGTATTCACTTGCTCGTCATCCTGATCTGCATGTGCCTATTGAGCGGGATCCAGCACGCGCGGGTTATCGCATTGATGATCCGTGGGTCATGCAGTATATGGATCCAGATGATACTTTTGTGGATCTTCAGATGTTCCAGGACCTCTTCGTTGGATCTTTCCCTGGTCCATCAGATGTTCCAGGCCCTCTCGTGCTCCATGACGGAGATTGGCTACTACTTGTTTGATGTTGCCGCTGCTGATGATCGTAGTTTCCTAGTTGCTTTAGTTATTTCAGTTATTATGGATTACTGTACTGAATTTATGTCTTACTTTGATGATGTGCTTGACATTTTGGTTGGTGGATGACACTTTATATTTTTCATTCGTAGTTTTATTTCAGTGACTTATTTTATTAGCATTATACTGTTTCTTCTCTGCCTGGTGTGGTTGGCTTCCTATTCATTGTTTATACTGCTCTTTACATGTTTTTAAATATACAGTTTCTATGCGTCGTCATATTGTTAACTGACAAAAGGGGGAGAAATAATGTATGTGCCTTTTTGGATATCTGTCGGTGCTTGTTGTGCTTTTGGGAAAATATTATTTATCAGGCCACAGGTTCTATGCATCTTTTACGGGGGAGCTATCTGAATTCTAGCTCGTCACCGTTCGCTGATTACGGGGGAGCTATCTGATTCTAGCTCGGCTCTGTTTATGGGGGAGCTGTGTTATAGTGATCTGTGTCCAGGTATGAATATTGAAATATACATTTATTATTTTGTCAATTATCAATATGGGGAAGATTGTTGACACAAAGTCACAGTCAACCAGATATTGACTACATTGACTAAATAATATCTGTATAAAATCAATACGACACACGACGTCTGCATTCAGTTCAGGACAAACGACGGCTCAGCTTCCGATCTCAGTGTATTTTCGAGTCTGTACTTTTGCATTTTATTGAGTCTAGAAGTATGTACTCTGAGTAATGCTGAGCTCTTGGAACTTAGTTTATAAGCCTACCCAAAATCCCAAAGCTCCACCAAAACAAAATTGCCCACAAGTCCCTTTTGTTCCACTCTGTGCTCTGGAGACAGAGTTCGGGCCGAACTCTGCCTCCACACAGAGTTCGGGCCGAACTCTGTCTCCTAAAAATCAGGAACCCTAATTTTAGGGTTAGCTGGATTGCTAGCTGTCCAACGGCCAAATTTTTGAATTTCCCTAACCGAATTCTGGCCGAATTCTGCCTCAAAAATCAGTATAAATAGGGCATGAATTCTCTCATTTTCATTCACTCAATCTTCTCTTCTCTTCTCTCCTACAAGCTCAATAAGCCATACCCTTCCCATCTACTAGCCACAAGCCTCCTAAGTCTCGAGTGCTCAGCATCTCTCAGTTAGGAATCTTGTGCAAGAGTGAAGAAGTCGCTTGGACAATTCCAAGCAAATCGCCACTGCGATTCTCTGTAAGAAGTTGACGTGCTCTTCTGAAGTAAAGGCACGGGTTGTAACTACTATTTCACAAATAGTGGATTTAATCCTGAGCTAGAGTTCTCAGGCCTGGACTAGTCCTCCACGAGGGAAACCAGGTTAAAATCGCCGTGTTTGCGTATGCTCTCTTGTTTCTCTTTTATATTCCGCATTCTACTCTGATTATTCATTGTTAGTGAAAGAGTTATTTTTTAATTGGTTATTTTTATATAAACTCTATTCACCCCCCCTCTAGAGTTGCCAAACTGTTCTTCACAGTCCTATTCACATGTTGCTTTCATATATCCATCTACATTTCCTCCAATCCAATACAAATCCACATCATACCATATCCCTTTTCAGCCTTCTCTTTCCATCTCATCCCCTTCCATGATTGTTTGTGGGTGAATGTGTCTAGATATATGTTAGAAGGGAGGTTTTGGTAAGTTAGGATATATGATATCATGTTAAGATATGGCATGTTAGTAGGGTAAAGTTTAAGTTATTTGACATATGAGATAAGGTAATAGATACTTTAAGATATGAAGTTAGAGTATCAAGATACCGTGGCATGGTATCGAGATACGGGGGCATGGTATTAGGATACCATGTTGAGGTAGAAAAGTGCCTTGAAACTAAGGTAGAGGCTTGGTAGTAGGTTTACCTTGGTAAGGGTAATAGGATAAGTTAAGGTAATTACCTAGAAACTAAGGTATGTGATTTAAGGCTTAAGATATAAGTAGAATTTGGTTCCCTTGGTTGGTAATGGTCAGTAATAGTGCTCTTAGACTAGTTTTGACCTCGGTTGACAGTTTTGACCAAAAGTCAACCGAAAGTCAAATTTAGACTAAAAGTGACTAGAACTTGACCGGATTCAACCAGAGTTGACCAGTTAAGTCAACTGTTAGTCAACATTTGCCTAGTTTGACCTAGAGTTGACTAAAGTTGACTAATTGACCAAAAGTCTACTGTAAGTCAACCCTTGACCCAAATTGACCTAGTGTACTTGGATTGACTTCCTGTGACCTTGTTTATTCTAGTGTATCTCTGTGTGACCTGGTTTGGCTCAGTATGACCTAGTTTGGCTCAGTATGATCTAGTTTGACCCAGTTTGACTTAGACTTGCATATCATGACTTGATTAGCTTTCCTTTCATTATTAAACCTTGTTTTGACTTATAGTATCTAATTTTTAGGTCTGTGACTTCACTGAGCATCAGTTCACCTTATCAGCTCATGACCATAGGCGAGTACATTCACTGATAGTTTTTATTGTCTTGATATCTGTGTTTTCCATAAATAAATTCCTTTATTTATTGTATATCTGGGAAAATTACAACTGTGGGAATCTGATCTAGAAGACGATCACTTTATCCCTTGGACTATGCGAAGAAGAAAAGCTCTCAAAATTTTGATAGTAGATAACTATGTATTAGTACAATGAATGAGAAAAAGAACTCTATTTATAGAGTCGAAAATAATAACTGAAAAGATAACTGTCTTCACAGTCTGTGCTTAGTTGAAAATCACGCAGGATTTAACATACGCAAGACTGTGAGCAGTTACTGGACGTGGCCTGTAACTGTTGGACACATGGCAATCATACATGAGTCGTGTGCAAGTTACAGGACACGCAGGCGAGAGATCAGTGGCATGGCTGCCACGTACTCCAATTTGATGAAATCTACGCAGACTTGTTGAAGACGAAATCCACGCAGACTCGGGGTAGAAAGCTTCAAAATCTACGCACGCTTGGGGCAAGAAGCTTCAGAATCTACGCAGACTTGATGAAGAAAACTTCAGAATCCACGCAGACTTGAGGAAGAAGAAAACTTCAGAATCCACGCAGATTTGAGGGAAAACTCAAAATACACGCAGACTTGGGATAGAACTGCCAGCTGTCTTGATTCGGCGTACCTCGACTGACGCAAAATCTCTGACAGTGATTGCTTTTGTCAGTCACATTAAATGACAAGAAGCTCTTTTGGTACGCCAACTTGACAAAGGTTAAGTCTTGCTGAAGAAGATTTTGAAAATCACGCAATAGACGGCTGTGATCTCTCGAATCCTGTGCATACGTGGCATACGAAGAGACATTCTTCGACTGTTATGCTGTCAGTCATAATTACTCTCTGACAAATGATGAGCTGTCTCCCCAGCGTGATTTGTAAATATCGTCTGGATCAACTGAGCGTGACTTTTGACTCTGTCTTGATCAACTCAGCGTGAGTGTCATTTTTTAAAGGCCTACAAGACCCCCTTCAAAGTTTTCAAAAAATTGAAAAGACTTCAAAATTTTCGAAATACTTTGAAAATAAGATGATAAAATGAAATCAGTCACGCTGAGATGACTTCAAAAAGATATTTTTGGAAGTCGGAAAGACTTCGAAGTTCTTTGTAAATATCCAATTGAACTTATTAAATGTCATGATGACTCTTCATTTTCCGAGACTGATTGCATCCAGTTTATGGTGGAATATGAACCGCCGGCGAGCTCTGTTATATAAACAGGGAGAAGATTCATTTTTAATCTTCATCTTACGTCAACATGACACCAAAGGAGAAAGCTGAGGAAGAAGCACGCAAGTTGGGCTTTTATTCCCATGGTGACCCCACTTTTGGGGGTGAAGAGCCAGAGCCCCTTGTCTTCGAACTCAAAGATGATCCCTTACAACTAGCCAAGAATTTCTTGAGCTATTTTGGCTTGGATGGTTCATCCTCTTCTGGTGGGTGCAGCCTTATAGAGCAGCGTGAAGTGTTTAAGGCTCTGTTGCACCGTCTGGGAGTTAGGAGCGTAGAAGAACTAGGTACCAAGCTCAGTCGCTCTGGAAAATAGAGCGTGTCTTTTGTGCTTTTGTTGCACTCTTTTTGTTTTGTCTTTTGTAAGGCCATCAGTGCCTGTCTTGAAGAATAAAGTACAACTTCTGTGTTTAATCTGCGTGCATTAATGAAGAATATTAATTAGCATCCTTTGACTATTTCCAATGTTGCTCTGTCTTTCAAAGCACACGTGACACTCATTCTACGGTTTACGAGCGCTATTTATGCGGATCTTTTCCAAGAAATAGACTTGTACTTTGCCCTTTAAATAGATAGAAGAGTTTCACAGATACTCATCTCCCATTCCTCTTCTGAGAATAAAATTTTCGGGAGATTTCACTCTCATACAGGAAACAATATTTTCTAATGTTCGACTTCTGCGCACTGTATCAAACATGAGTCTGCCAATCCTCAGCACCAAACTTGAAGGTAAGTCAATGTAATACGTGTACTATTTTTGCTGTTTGAAGATAAGCTTTCTGTTTCTGATTTGAACAATACACGCCTGTCTCTGTTTGATAAATACACGCTGAATGATTTCTGTTGAACTAATCTTTTTCCTCTTAATGATTTCTGCAGAAACTTGGCTGAAAATTTTCTTCAGAACTGGCATTGGGGATGTGGATGCTGTGGAGAATATCCTGCTGACATCTACATCAGGGAGCTCATACGCTTTTGACGCATAAATCAGACAACTCAGAACTCTTCGTGGGATAGAAGGGTCTTCCTCAGATGGTAGGAAGAGCCTTTATACACGAGAGTTGGATGGTGGAGTCAACTCTACCCCGAGAAATCGGGTAGTAGAGTTCCTTTCACGGGAGAACTAGGAATTGTATTCCAAGGTTTGGATACATTCCTGTCTTCCTTGAGAGGTTACCCCCAATCCACCAGTTGTATTGGCAGCACCACGACTTCGGACTGCCATACTCTGTGGTTCTCCTCTCGTCTGAGAGAGAAGACCAGAGTTTGATTCCTGCTGATCTAGTCGTGACTGGGACCTTGACAGTCAGGAACTGCCACCAACAACGAACCTGACGGAGAAGGTCCGACGGAGAAGATCCAAAGAAGAAGATAGATCTCTATTAGGTTATTGTTGTGGTGTAGAATGAAAATCCAAGATTTGTGATAGATTTCCATTATGATTTGTAAGAAAATCTAAGAAAATATAATAGACTTTTTGTGGTGAAATGAGAATGGAAATGATAATTCTTCTATGCTCAAAGATTTGTATTTGTGGATGAATTGTGGACATGATAGATAATGAAATCTTCTTTTCTGTTTTAGAGTATATGATATTATCAGAGGTATTGTGGACGTGATAATATGTAGGAACTCAAAAGAAAATAGATTTATTTCTATGCAGAGGTCAAAAATGACAAATGAGTAAGTAGATTCGGAATTGATTCAGAGGTTATGAAAACATGATCAATAACGAATCCCCACTTTAATAAATTGATAGAAGATCATGAACGGACGAAATAAATGAATGGATGAATCGTCGAATGAACGCAATTAATAGATGAATGAATCGTCGGATGAACGTGACGTTTCATTATTTGTAGAACTTCTGCCTATAAATATAGCAGAAATTTGACAAGAACGAACACTTCTTCTTTCAAACATAAAAATGTCGTCTAAAGAAGCATTCAAGAAAACTGGAATTGTCTCAAAAGTTCAGAAAAGCACTGAAGAACACCTTGCTGATCCAGTTCAATCGAAGAAGACGGAAGCAGGTGAAGGTTCGTCTGCACCCAAGCCACCAAGGGACATTCTGGATTTTCTGTTCGAACCAGGAAAGACTGAAGAAGAAGAAGCCATGAGGATGGCCGTTTGCAAGTTCCTCGTGGGTTCTAGCAAGGAGGTTCTCGACTCTTTTGCTGATTACGTCTTCGAGAAAGACGGCAGTGGACCACATCCAAATGTAGAAAAGGATGATAGTGATCTGCTTTAATATCATGTATCATCATTCATGATAAAAATAAAAATAAATTTATTTCTAAACATGAAACTGTCTGATGATTACAAGCATTTACATTTATACATAGTACTTTTTAAGGAATTTGCCATTAATAGGCATCAAAACTTTCCGACCATCCAATTCTGAGAGTTGATAAGCTCCATTTGAGAAAACTTTGCTCACAATATAGGGTCCTTCCCACTTTGCGTCAAATTTGCCCTTGCTCATATGAGTCATAGTCATAGGACGTCTGGCAGTAAGAACAAGTTCTCCTTTTTGATACGCCCGAATTCTGACTTTCTTATTAAAAGCTCTTGAAATTCTAGCTTGATAGAATTCAATATTCTGTTGAGCAGATAATCGCTTTTCATCCAGAGCTTCTAATTCTTGAAGTCGAAGACGATCATTATTTTCTGCAGTGAGTTCATTAGCGATTGCTATCCTTAAAGAAGGAATTTGAATCTCTAATGGAAGAACAGCTTCGCAACCATACACCAGAGAGAAGGGTGTACATTTAGTAGCATTACGAACTGTAGTGCGATAAGCCCACAAACATTCACCGAGCTTCTCACTCCAATTTCGTTTGTTAGTAGAGACAAACTTCTTTAGGAGTTTGATGATGGTCTTGTTGAAAGCTTCTGCTAATCCGTTAGCTGCTGGATTATATGCGGTAGAAGCCACATTGTTGATCCGGTGATCGTTACAGAATCGAGTAAACTTCTGACTGACGAACTGTGGTCCGTTATCATGAATAATGCGTCGAGGAACACCAAATCTGTAGATGAAGTGGTGCTTAATAAAGCAAATGACATTGGACGTCTTAACTTCAGACAAAGGAATGGCTTTGGCCCATTTGGAGAAGTAATCGGTTATTGTAAGAATAAACCGATGACCCTTGGATGACGGCGGATTGATCGGACCAATAATGTCCATGCCCCAAGCTTCGAAGGGCCATGATGCTGCCGTCGGATGTAAGAACTCCGAGGGTTGATGAATAAAATCCGCATGGATTTGACAAGCTTTACACTTCTTTGCATATTCGATGGCATCTGATACCATAGTGGGCCAATAATAACCCATACGTCGAATACGGTCTTGAAGTTTTGGTCCTGGCTGATGCGCTCCACGGATTCCATCATGTGCTTCACGAATAATTTGTTGAGCCTCGTCACCAGCAACACATCGAAGAAGTAAACCATCATAGGCTCGACGATATAAGTTCTTTATTGTATGATTATAATAGAATCGGAATGATCGCCGTCTGATAGATGCTGCTTCACTCGGATCATCTGGAAGAATATCATACAATACGAATCTAAGAAAGGAAGTCTCCAATCCGTATCCGTATTTTGATTCTCGGCCGAATTACTGAAGATGAATTCCATGCTGGAATCAGATGAAGATGATAAAGATTTACGGCTAAATCCAAATCCTCTTGTTGTGTTGACGTCATGAGATGTTGATTCTTCAATGTCAACTGGAAGTCCTAGGGTCAGGTTATTTTCAAGATGGAACAATTATCGATTGCAAACAATAATCATTTGTTGTCGTCTAATTGGGATAGCCAACACCGCTGCAAGATTAGCTAGAGCATCAGCTTCTGTGTTACATGCTCGTCTAACATGTTCGATGAAGAATTCTTCAAACGAAGAAGCCATAATTATAGCTGATCTATGATAAGGAACCAGATCTTGATGGCGGACTTCATAAGTACCCCTTATCTGATTGACAATGAGTTTAGAGTCTCCGTATGCCTCCAAATGTTGAATATTTAGATGTTTAGCGAGTTGAAGACCAATGAGTAATGCATTGTACTCAGCTACATTGTTTGAACATGGCTGATCGAGAGAATAAGCTCTTTGGATAGCAAGACCTTCTGGCGATACAAGAACGATTCCAACTCCAGCGACAATATCACCATTAGGACCTATCCTTGAAGCTCCATCAAAGAATAGACGCCAAGTAGGATCTTCTTCAGCAATTTGGTTTGAATCTAGGACTTCATCTAGAATTTCGTCATAGAGTTTTGAATCTTCTGGAATTGAATGAGCAGCCAGAAAATCAGCTAAAGCTTGTCCTTTGACTGACTTCTGAGGAATATAATGCATGTCATACTGAGCAAGTAGGATTCTCCAGTTAGCTAATCGAGAATTCAAAACACTGGGTTTCTTCATCATGATTCGTATAGGATTGATCCTGGAGATGACATGAATAGTCTGGCCAATGATATAATGTTGTGTCTTTTGAACATCGAACATCAAGGCTAGACATTCTTTTTCGACCGGTGAATATCGAGGTTCAGCTCCGGTCATAGTACGACTGAGATAGTAGATGGCTTGTTCATGACCATTTTGATTCTTTTGAGCGAGTAATGCACCCAATGAATGACTCATTGCTCGAGTATATTGGAGAAATGGATTTCCTGAAACGGGAGGTACCAATACTGGAGGGCTCATCAGATATTATTTTATATCATCGAATGCTTTCTGACATTCATCATTCCAGACAAAAGAAACACCTTTCTTCATAAGTTTGTTGAATGGTCTGCAGCGTCCTGATAAATTAGAGATGAATCTCCTGATATAAGCGACCCTTCCATGAAATCCTCGTAGCTCTTTTAAGGTGCGTGGAGGACGCATCTCTTGGATGGCTTTGATCTTTTCGGGATCCACGTGTATACCTTTAGAGGTAATGACGAAGCCGAGAAATTTACCACTAGAGACGCCTAAGAAGGACTTAGTAGGGTTCATCTTTAATTGATGCTTACGCATTAGATAAAATATAGTCTTCAAATCTTGGATATGATCCTCCTTTTGTCGACTTTTGACTGTAATATCATCAACATAGCATTCGACTGTTTTTCATAAATGTTCACAGAATATAGTGCTCATAGCTCGTTGATAAGTTGCTCCTGCATTCTTGAGACCGAATGGCATAACTGTATAACAGTATGTACCGATCGGCGTTCTGAAAGAAGTGTGCTTCTCGTCATCTGAAAACATTTTAATCTGATTGTATCCATAATACCCGTCCATGAATGACATCCGCTCAAATCCACAGGTATTATCAATCATGACATCAGTGATTGGTAGAGGGAATACGTCTTTAGGGCATGCCGCATTGAGATCGCGGAAGTCTATGCATACTCTGATCTTGCCAGTCTTTTTAAGGACAGGAACTATGTTAGCCACCCAATCGGGATGTTGTTCCTCTCCCGGAGGTTATGAGTTTATTGACTTCAGCTTCAATTGCATCCATAATATCTTGACGAAATCGTCGCTGTTGATGTTTGACCGGTTTAACATTCGGCAAGATGTTGAGCTTGTGAGTTGCAATTTGTGGATCAAGTCCTGGCATATCTTCATAACTTCAAGCGAAGACGTCGATGTAGTCACGAATGAGTTTGATCATGTCTTGCTTATCAGGTTCAGAAAGACTTTCACTAATGAATGTTGGTTTGGGAGATCCCTCTTCACCAACATCTATTTGAATAAGTTTGTCTTCAGTCGGAGGTTCTTTTTGCTCGAAACGGAACTCCTATTGATTATCTAATCTTTGGGCCTATTGTTCCGATTCAGGTGAGATTTCAAACTCTTCTTCGTCTTCATCACTTTCTTCAGAATAGTCAATGGAAACCATGTTGGAAGACAAAATGTTGCAGTAGAAGTCCCCGATACTTGTATCGGAATCCCAAGAAGTGGTACTAGAAGAATCAGATCTCTTATCTTCGTCAGACTCGGGATCTTCATGGATAATATTGATAAAAGGAGTAGGAGCTATATAGCCCAATCCGCATTTCGTCCTTCCATATTTCAGAGGAGGAATACGAACATGCATTTTTCTTCCTTTTCCACTATTGAGGCCAGTCCTGAAGTCATAGCCCATATTTTTGATGATGTCTTTAGATTGTTGACTATAACGACGTAGTTGTAATCTTCCAGTGTCATCATTTTTGTCTTCACCTTCTAAATCAGAAGGACTTTGGGGCCCTTTATAGAAGAATATTGGAATGTCTCCTGGCTTTCTGCTGGGAACTAGAAAGTATGAAGATTGTACAGGTTCTAGGGATACATCTGTATGAACAGTCTGTATAACCCCTATGGTTATTGCGTTCAAGTCATCTAACAAATGTAAATAACTATGAACATAATTACACACATCAGCATACTGCAAAGATGGAGACTTTTCATTAAATGTAAAAGCAGCAGTATTTACATTGGGAGAAGGCTGAGCCATAGAGATTTTAGCCAAGTCAATGACTAAAGGGGGAGAAGAAGAACGAGAAGAAGCGTTGTTTCGATTAAGATCGATAACAAATGGCTCAGAAGAGGATAGCTCCCTTGAAGTTTGAGATGGAAGAATAATCCGCCCTCCAACTGGAATTAGCAGAGTATCCTGTTTCATATGTGGAGATGCAGGAATTACAGTACGCCCACTGACAGGAATAATCATTATGTCTTGAGCAACCGACTGAGGTAACGGAGAAATCTGTCCACTCACCGGAATGATGAAAGAACCTTCTTCAGAGAGTTTGGGAGATTGTTGCTGAATAGTTCGACCTTTAACAGGAATTATTAAGGTCTCACTTTGTGAATCCTCTTTCTCCATAGCTTGTATAACCCTTGTATACTCTTCTTTGTACATTCGGGAATCATTGAAATAAGCTTCAACCCCCATGGAAGGGATTTATATCAGCAACTTCTTTTTATACTCTTCCATTGCTATCAATGTATTTAAAACACTGATGAAGAGTAGAAGGCACCACATTATTTTCATGAAGAAAGGGCCTCCCCAGAAGAAGATTATAGGATCCCACGATCTCAATCACATAGAAAGTGACTTTGGATCTGAAATCACCTATTTGAAGCTTCAGATGAATCTTTCCCAAAGGCTCGCTTCGGCTTTGATTGAATCCCAGGATAGTAGTAACCGTCTTAGAGAGCTTGTGAAGAGGGATTTTTAGTTCATCCAACAGACTCTTTGGCATTATGCTTATAGCAGACCCCGGATCAATAAGGATACGATCTATCTTCATTGTATCGATATAACCGGTGTAGTAGAGAGGCCGATCATGTCGATTATCCTCCAATAGCATGTCGTCTTGTGTAAAGGTAATATTTGGGATAATTTCCAATACACTGTTGCAATATAAGCAAGTGGCAGGTTCTGCATCTGGCTTCTTCAATTGTGCAAGACAAGAGTCAGCTTGTAGAAGTGCTTCACTTAATATCTCCCGAGTCTCTTTGGAAAGACGTAGAAGTTCAAAGAGGGACATTCTAGCTAGAGTATTAACAAGCTGAGCTAAAATGTTGAAATTATAAGGCTTCTGAAGTCCAAGAGGAGAGGACTTCTTGATTGGCTTATCAAACCGAGCCTGTTGTTTGCCTTTCTCCAGAGCTGTAGGCTTGGGAGGAACAGGTTCAGTGGATGATTTTTCTTCAGGAGGAACATTAGAAGCATCTTTATCAGCTGGAGGGATATCAAGAGGATCCTCAGGATTTTTGGAATAATCCTTTAGATAAGGTTTCCCCGTTCGAGTAGCACTAACAAGTGCTTTTTCTTTCTCTTTTGGCTCTGTGTCAGGGATAGATCCAAGAGAAGTCATATGACATGACTTAATCTTTTCAGCCTTCTTGGACTTTCGAGAAGTAGTCTTTTGAGGAGAAGGCGATTCAAAATCTGCCACTAGATCAGGATGGATCCACATGATTTCTCCAGTTTCCAAAGTGATTGGCACTAATCCTTTAGACCGTGGAGGAGGAAGATTCACTATGTCAAGAGTTGTCTTGGGAATAGGAACGATCCCACTTTCAAGGAGTTGAGGAGAGAAATCTCCGAATTGCATAGAGACGACGTTGGAGGTGACGGTCTTCTCTTTTGGAGTAAGAGAGATAGCTCCAGATTTAATCATTTCTTGGATCTTTCCTTTCAGTACATAACATGTACGAATTGTATGACCCAGCATTCTGTGATATGGGCAGTATTTGGGATGATCTGTTTTACCAGCTTCATCAGGTTTCTTGATCTCAGGTAGTTGTATCTTATTACCTTTCAGCAGACATTCAAAGATACCAAGGACATTGTCGTCATCGAAAGAATATTCTTCTTTGGGGCGAGGTGTTCTTGGTTGTTGAGTTGTAGAAGAAGTTTGAACAGTTGATGTATCTTTGCTCTGAAGATTAACTTCAAGAGTTTCTTTTCCTTTGCGAGCATTGTTTTTATTGTTAGTACCTTGACCTGTTTCTTTAGGAGTCATCTGCACTCCTAAACCTTTGAAGGTTTCAGCACTAATTTCTGCGGCCTTGGCACTAACTATGAAAGAAGGCCAGTCTTGGAATTGAGTGGATCCTGTCCACATGCTGATGATTGGCAACAAGTTTGATTTGCATGTGTCGATGGTGACAACATCAGAAGTTCCAAGAGGCATCTTCAGAGCTTCTCTTCGAAACCGTTCAATGTACTCTTCTGTAGTTTCATTATTTTTCTGCTTGATTCTAATAAGAGCAGACATAGTCATGTCATTGAGCCCTTCATAGAACCGTTCAAGAAACATCTATTTGAAACCGAAAAATGAGGTAATGCTCCCATCTGGGAGACTTCTATACCATTCATAAGCCGTTCCCTTGAGACATCCAATAAACACCCGAGTAAGGAGGGCGTCGTTTGGTTGCAGCTGATCAGTCATCACTTCAAAGTGATTAATGAACTGACTTGGAGAAGTGGTTCCATCATAGAATGAGATAGTAGGAGGCTTGTATTTAGGAGGATACGATACTTACTTCTATTCTATCGGATAAGGTTGTTTGATGCCTAACCTTTGTAAACCATCTTTCTGTTTGAATGCCTCGAATTGAGTTTTAAGATTCCTTAATTCTTCATTAACAATTCTAGAAGATTGTGGAGTTGTAACTTGTAGAGAATAGTTGGGAGGAGGAACAACATTGTAAGCACTACCCCCAGCTCCAGAGAGACTAGGGTTTGGTTGAGCTGGTCCAGGAGTATTAGATTGTACTGCTGGAGGAACTTGTACTGGACTCATATCAGTGTCAGTTGGTATGGCATCTGGTACAGTCTGTCGATTTTGCATCTGTGTTGCCATGAGTTCATACATCGACTTCATAGTATCAGCCATAGACTTCATTTGTTGTTCCAAAGAAGCAATTCTTTGATCTTGAGGAGTCAAGGAAGAAGAAGGTTCATCAGTATTCCCATCAACCATATAAGTTGTGACTGTACGAGGAATTATTGATGAACTGGTAGATGTTGTTTGTTCTGAATCATTGCTTTGTGCATCAAAGTCAATTATAGGAGAACTACCCCCAGTAGGAAGAGGTGGGAAGTTAGATTCCCCAAGGAATTCAGAATCATCTTCAGAGATCAAATTTCTTTGACTAGAGGCCAGGACTCTTGCTCTGGTATTTCTATATACTCCATCTGGACTATCAACTCTACCCCCAGCATCCTGAGAGGTCATATTGACAAAAGCAAACAAAGGCTCATCTTTATCAGGCATGGGTTCACACTGAATCCGATTAAAGACAGATTGTCATTTTGTTTGACATCTGTATTGCATTGTGACTCTTGGCTGGAAGTCACATTCATGATCAATATGATCATGAGCCATTGATTGACATCTGCATTGAATTATGACTTTTGGATAGAAGTCACATTCAGCATGGTCCTTTGACACAGAATCACTTCTTCTCTTCTGTTGAAGATATTCTCGTAAATCTGTTTGTGAAGATTGAGGAGTATATTTCCTGTTCTTGGGTCTTGATGGCTCTTGATTATATAGAGAATGATTAATATAAGCCACATAGTTTCTTGCATACTCTGCATCTGGATCTCTTATCCTTGTTTCCAACTGGTATGGTTTCTTAACACCAGAAGTGTTAATTTTTGTTCTTAGATCAGTTGGAGGTAACACATTGGTTTTGGACACATGGAGTTTTCCTTCCATTGATCTGGATATTTGTAGAGAAGGAAGAGTTGAACCACCCCCTTGATTAGGAGTTGGTAACAGACCTTTTCTAGACAAATTCTGTGCCCAATTCGAAGAAGTCATAGAAGAAAACATTAAGGAATGTTTCTTCTTAGACTCAATCAAGTTTTGAGACATAGAATGTCCAGAAGGAAGAGTAGTCAAAAGACCATCTCCTTTTCTTTGACTAACAAAATTGTCAGTCAAAGCTGTTCCTGAAGTAAAAACTACAGGAGCAGAAGAAACAACTAAAGAGTTATTTCTTTTCGAAGGGACTTTGTGTGGAAGACCACCCCCAGTTCTGGTAGAACTTGGCAAAGAGGAAGAGATAGCTAAAGAGCTATTCTTCTTAGATAAAATACACGCTGAAATAGGCCTGGTTAAAGAACCAGTACTGTTGGCGTGACTTTTGACTTTGGAAATACACGCTGGAACAGATTTGGCTAAGGAGCCAGTATTGTTAGCGTGACTTTTGAGGTTGAAATTGCACACTGGAACAGATTTGGCGAAGGAGCCAGTACTGTCAGTGTGACTTTTAAGGTTGAAATTGCACGATGGAACAGATTTGGCTAAGGAGCCAATACTGTCAGCGTGACTTTCAACTTTGGAGACACACACTGGAACATATTTGGCTAAGGAGCCAGTACTGTTAGCGTGATCTTTGATTGCTGTCATCTTCGAGCGCACAAGAGTGTGCGTGCTTGCAGTAGAGTTCTTGCCAGTGTTAGGAGCAGACACTGTGGCAGAAACTTCACCATTGGCTGCCAACTGATTCTTAGGGACATAGATAGAGTGTCCCTTAGACTTGGTAGTGATGATGGAGGCTGTAGTGGGCTTACCACTCTTAGCCCGCTGCATTTCTTCATAGGCGAGTTGATCGAATTGGATCGTCATCACCTTCTTCGTCGAGCCGATTGACGAAGTATCGCATTGAGTTGTTGCCATCTCAGAAGAGGAGATGGTTTTCCCCAGCAGAGTCGCCAATTTGTTTTCCATAAATAAATTCCTTTATTTATTGTGTATCTGAAAAAATTACAACTGTGGGAATCTGATCTAGAAGACGATCACTTTATCCCTTGGACTATGCAAAGAAGAAAAGCTCTCAAAATTTTGATAGTAGATAACTATGTATCAGTACAATGAATGAGAAAAAGAACTCTATTTATAGAGTCGAAAATAATAACTGAAAAGATAACTGTCTTCACAGTCTGTGCTTAGTTGAAAATCATGCAGGATTTAACATACGCAAGACTGTGAGCATTTACTGGACGTGGCCTGTAACTATTGGACACATGGCAATCATTCATGAGTCGTGTGCAAGTTACAGGACACGCAGGCGAGAGATCAGTGGCATGGCTGCCAAGTACTCTAATTTGATAAAATCCACGCAGACTTGTTGAAGACGAAATCCACGCAGACTCGGGGTAGAAAGCTTCAAATCCCACGCACGCTTGGGGCAAGAAGCTTCAGAATCCACGCAGACTTGATGAAAAAAACTTCAGAATCTACACAGACTTGAGGAAGAAGAAAACTTCAGAATCCACGCAGATTTGAGGGAAAACTCAAAATACACGCAGACTTGGGATAGAACTGCCAGCTGTCTTGATTCGGCGTGCCTCGACTGACACAAAATCTCTGACAGTGATTGCTTTTGTCAGTCACATTAAATGACAAGAAGCTCTTTTGGTACGCCAACTTGACAAAGGTTGAGTCTTGCTGAAGAAGATTTTGAAAATTACGCAATAGACGGCTGTGATCTCTCGAATCCTGTGCATACGTGGCATACGAAGAGACATTCTTCGACTGTTGTGCTGTCAGTCATAATTACTCTCTGACAAATGATGAGCTGTCTCCCCAGCGTGATTTGTAAATATCGTCTGGATCAACTGAGCGTGACTTTTGACTCTGTCTTGATCAACTCAGCGTGACTGTCATTTTTTAAAAGCCTACAATCTGCTATATCCGATTCAGTTGTAGTGTCTTACTTGATTCCTAACACGATGGTTCACGGACTAGTATATGTCGAATCCTGTCATGAGATGTTGTTCCTGGATTACTTGGTATATTGGTACATGACTCGACTTGTTACCTGTACTTGTATAGACATGGACTTGGGAGCGGGCTGGCCCCCTGCTCTTGAGTCCCGTATCATGACATGTCATGTCCGGATCTATTATACTATTCGGGGATGGGGAGTTATTAGTGGTTGTGTGATCAAAATCCCTACTTGTTCTTCACACTTGTACTTGTTACTTGTTCATAGCTATACCCTCGCCTCACGACGGGTAAAGCCTGACACTACTTGTTCATAGCTTTCTATGGTGGTCGGCCTGATCCTGCTCCGTTGTACACGTATTCATAGCCGGTCAGATGAAAAGCCTGATCATGTTTCCCAACCCGATCACATAACACACTAATAATTCATGGCACATTTTATATTTATTTTATTACATCATACGTCCTACTCTGTTCTACATTCAGTACTTTCCTTACCATGTTATGATATTCAGTTTTCGCATGTTCTACATGATCTTATGCTATACTTTGATTGGAGGCTAGGTTCTGTTCAGGAGAAGGGTTACAACCACGGTCCTTGTTTGGTTTACGGGTTGTAACTCGGCTTTCGAATAGCTCCCAAGTCATCCTATATTCTTTGTCTTGTATTTCATTATACTGTCTCTTATAGAATTTGTCGATTCATATGGAACTGCTGTTAGTGTTTGTACTTGCTTATTTTTCCAGAAAGGATACCGTTGATATATTACAGATGTTTCTGAGGCAGACTGCTCGACCTACTATGGGGTCGGGGCAGATGGAGACTTAGGCCAGGACTGTGGCCTGTTAGTTGAGCCACTAGACTTTGCACATCCAGAGTAGTTAGCTTAGTTAGGCTTGCCTGGACTGCGATCCAGCTTTTGTTTTAGACTGTAGTAGCTTATATTTATATTTTGTGTCTCTGTGATGTTGTTTGTTTCTCTCCGGCTGTGTTGGATGTTGAACTCATTTCCTGTTTTCGCATCTATCATATTTTCTTTTCGTGCTATCTAACTTAGTTTTGTTTTGTGATTGAGTTATGCTATAAAAAAAATATATATATATATTCCTCCGTGCGGAGATGACAGGTACCCTTATACTGTTTAGTGTAGTTTTTGTAGATGACCTATACAGCATTCTACCGTCGATTCTACGGTGTAGGCTGGACGTAACCACGTGCTCGTACCCCTAATCAGGGTGCGGGTCGTGACACAAATGCAATGGTGTGGTGTGTTAATGAATAGACTGAACTTTAGATGTCCAAAGAATAGGATAAATTGAGTACGAGGACTAACATTCAAAATGAGCAGTAAAGATGATACTCTTCATGGGGACTAATACGAGATGCAGGACAATAAAGGTTCAATGATCCAAACCAATACCCCTACTCCCATTCTAAGATGGTACAACATCAAAGGACTGATACATGATTAAATGGGAAATCAAAATGGGGGGAGCCCTGACATATAAGACTGAACAAAATGAGCATGACATGGCAAAATGGACTGGTACTCACTAAAGAAGGTATCAATTAAACTTATAGTGGACTGACTCTGAGTTAACTGATATATGCATGGATAATTACATAGCCTCTCATCTCTATATGGCTGCAACTGAGGGACTAAACTATAGAATTTACCAACTGAATAATGAATGCACAGTCCACTCATATGCCACAACCCCACATCAATATTACTAACACCAAATATCTCAAATTGATTTGATACACCTAATATTAATAACTCAATATATTACTAATAGGAAAACAATGTTAAAACTGAAATTAGCATATTAAATGCCCTATTGGTCATTTCATCGAACACTTGGTATGCATATCCGATACTCTCATGAAACGCACTCCAGATAGATCCAAACTTGACCCAAATCATTCCTAATACAATGGGGGAGCATAAATGAATGCATCCACACTAATGAAAGAAAATTAGAGGGCTCTTACCAATTGAGAGTTGGAATCTCAATGAATAAAACTTTAGATCTAATTTCTACTAAGTCTAATGGCCAAATTGCTTCAAATGCTCTCAAGCAAGCCAATAGAGGCTTCTACTCTTCAAGGGGAAGAGTTTGCGATTGGTTTGAGGGAATTTGGACTCAATTTGAGAGATAGAGAAAATTTGGGGAAGAACACAAATTAGGGTTAGGATTTTCAATGAAAGGGAGAAGAATGAGGAAATGTTAGCTATTAATAGGGAGGGGGACTCTAGTATGACCGGCCTTACTAGGTTTGGCTAGGGTTTGGTTTGGTTCAATGCTTAAAGGCCTTCCTAACTGTAGGAGCGTAAAAAGTGCTTCAAAGAAAGAGTCATCTCATTCATAAGTGGTCTGCTTTACGCCTAACAGAACGGGTAATTTCTTTACGCCCAAGACAAGGCTAATCGCTTTACGCCTAAGCAGACTGATCTTTTACGCTTGGGTCTACACCGGTGATTTTACGCCAAGGACAGAGCAGCCTCTTTTACGCTGGACAAAGCTGTCAAATCACGCATTTAATGCAAACTCTGACATGAAGATATTAATGATGGCATTTACCACATAATTCAATGGAATTTGTCTTATACAAAGACCACTATTGTCGTTTATGAAGATCGAGCTACTTTACGCTCACTGTATGGTTTCTTTTACGCACAGAATTTTACATGAGTCCTTACGCTCATAAAAAACAATGTGTGCGTAAAGTCTATTTGAGCCATTTTACGCTCAAGGTTATTCAATAACCACTTTACGCTGGAAACCTATGACAGAGCTATTTTACGCTCATCTTACTGCTTTACGCCCAGAGGATGTTAGGGCTATTTTTACGCCCTATTCTTTCTGACGAGTTTGGAACGTGGTTTGCCTACATGGCCTCCATGCCACATATTTCGAAGAATATGTGTACATGTATCCTATTCTTACTGAAATGATGGGACGCGTGTCAACGTACGCAAAGGATGACTCTGATCATGGGTGGCAGTTGTTAGCGTAAAGACAGATTTTGATGCTCTTTTACGCACAGAAGCCCCAGTCTATAAATAGACTTATTTTTCTTAAAGACACACACACGGAGAGACCGGAGAGAATACAGAGATCAGAACTTCGAGATTTTGATTCTCCAGAGCATTCTTCTTCAACTTTTCTTTCAGAACAGAGTGAAGCAAAGCAGGAAAGCATTCGGCCTCGCCATCAGTGCCCAAGTACGTCGATACCTTTCTGGTGACTTAGTTCTTCCAAGTTGTTCTACTTCAAGCAGTGATCTTCATCATCATCATATGGTCCAAGGAACAAAGTGATCATTTACAGATCAGACTTCCATAGCAATACTTTCCCAGAATCAAATTTGTACTTCTTGTACTTTTTCTCGTTTTATTTGCAAAATCCAACCTTTGTTTGGCAATTTTGTTAAGTGAAACACTAACTTGTCATGTAAGGCCCTTTAAGAAAAGGCTCATTCTAACTTAAGGTTTTAGTCATTTCTAATTAATTTCTTAGTTAGATTTGAAGATGAGTAACAAAAATAGAATGAATCTATGGTTGTCTAATCTCACTAAGTAGGTTTCTTGGTCATATCTAATATCTAAGCAATGTGGTTCTAAGGTTTTACCAATTATGACACTAACACAATTCATCAATTAAAAGATATTTTAAAATAATAAAATTTTTACAAAAAGTCAAAATAATCCTCATTTCTAGAAAGTGGGGGTGACAAATCTATCCTCCTAGAAAAATTTTGTACTAAAAATTTAAAGTTGGTCGTACTCCTTCTAGGTCAAACCCCCAACAATCAATGTCAAGAAAATTCTATCTAACAACATGCAAGATCATGGTCCTATTGGTCGTGATTTCACAGTCTCAAATAGGGTCACTACACTATCTAGCACAACACAAAATATCCTGACAAGTACTAATAGAATCACACAACAGGATGGAAAAGAAGGACATGAAAAGACAAACCTGCTAACCAGTCACCCGTAGCGTCGGCCTCCTCGACCGTCGGTGCAAAAGACATGCCCTTCTAGGGTATATCCCTCTGATGGTGTGGGGCATGATACTGCACCACAGGTGGCCTACCTCCCTCTCTCTGACCCTGTGTTCTGCCAAATGGAGGTGCGGTAGGGCAATCCTTGATCTGGTGAGCAGCGAATCCACAGAACAAACACACCTTCAACCTCCTCCAGTAAACATCCCAAGTGTGTCCCGGCTTCCTACAGTCGGCATAGTTGGGGACCCTTTAGTCCTGTCCCCGAGGCTGATGCTACACCTACTGTCTAACTGGTACCAACAACTACTGGGGCTGGTGCACTGCCTTCTGCACAAAGGAATGCTTTGCACTACCGCTTGCACCCCCCGAATCATCCCTGCCTCTCTTGGACTTGAGCTCCAAGTCATCCTCAGCTGCCAGAGCACCCGCCAAGATCTGCTCAAAAGTGGCATCGCGATCGTTCTTGGTCAGTGACTTGACCTTCTTGATCAAGCCCTTGCAAAACTTCCTAGCCTTCACCACATCATTCAGTCCTTCCACGAATCTGCCCAGATGGTAGAACTCTCCAGCAAACTCCTCTACTGTCCTGTTCCCTTGGATGAGGCTCTCGAATTGACTCTCCAAGGCACTGAGAGCCACATCCGGGAAGAACTTTTCCCTGAAAATCTTATTGAATGCCTCCCAAGTCTACCCTTCAACTCCGACCCTCGGATTGGTACGGTACCACGTCAAGACAAGGTCGAACATCTGACTGCCCATCGCCTTAACCTGCAGACTATTCAAAATATGCACCAGTTGACAGATCTCTTCAACGTGCTCAATCCAATCGTCTACATACAAGATACCTTTCGTGCCATTGAAGTCCTTGGGTCGCATCTTCTGAAAGTCGATGATGATTCCCGGCCTCTTATGCTGAACAGGTCCTTCCTGTCCTCCCTGTGCCTGAGCAACCACTCTCTCAACTGGTGCCATAGCCACCTGGTGGGCATACTCAATACCCTGCCTTATATCAGCTGACTGGAGGCATTGAGCATCAATCATCTCCCTAAAGAGTGTAAACAGTTGTGCGGCATCCATCGGAGCATGAGGTGGTGGTGGAGGCTGAAGAATAACGGGAATAAATGGGGAAATCCTCGGAACAGGTGGAGAAGGACACCCAAAAGTAGCAGATACTCCCACGTGAGCAGATGTATAGAGTGGAGCAGTCTCAACTGCATGCTGAACTAGACGAAAGGTGGTAGACCTCTCAGTATCAGCCTCTGTGATAGAACGGTGCGATCGAGTTTTCGGTGGCATCCTAAAGACAGATCAAACAAGAGGTCAATAACGGAGCAAAGATGGTATTATCAAGGAAGGACAAGTATGAAAATAGATTATTCAGATTTGAACAAATGTCAATAGATTCAAATCAATAGAAATTTCTAGTTGTGATTGAGTATCCTCTCATCTAAAGCCTATTCCTTATCTCCTATCGCAGGTTCGCAGTAGTACAACTAAATCGTCGCAATACCACGACATCGCACTAATGTAAATCTCGACGTGCATGGGCCACCACTAAAAATGTGTCATGACCCGCACCCGGTATAGGGGCACAAGTGCATAACAGCGCCCAACATACGCCACAGAATCGACGGTAGAAGGCTACTCTAGGTTGCTTACTGTCAAACTCATACAAAGATATAATGTACCTGTCATAGATCTCAACTCGGAATGGAGGACAAGTATAGTAGATAACATTTGATACTCAGTCACATTCTATCGCACGATAAGATATCAAAGAAGTCTAAATAACTATAAAGACTCAACAAACAACAACTAAATAATATCCAAATCAAATCTCAAATACAATGTCATAATCTCTAATTATTATAAGTCAAGTTCAAACATAGAATCTAAAATAAGTCAACTAAAATTGGTCTCCCGGCCACTCCTGAGAATCTGGACCCAAGATAGCTATCCCCTTCTCGGATTTGTAGTAGGTAGGACACGTATCCTCCGAGCAAACATCTGAAAAATATATCTAGTCAGGATAGAACGAGCACATCTCCTCTAGCAGTTCCAAATAAATGACAAAACTATAAAGCAGTTATAGACAATAATACTTGATGAACATGGAAATTTTGAGACAAGAATTGAATTAGAACAGTAGTTAATTAATAAATAAGAAAACTAATACAGTGAATCAGAAGAGCATGGCAAGGAAGACTGTAAATAGAGATAATTGAACTAGAACAATGTGAGGTGAGTCCAATCAGTATAACATAAGACAAATATGAATCTTGTACAAGACACTAATACAGTGTGTTTTAAAATACCGAGTTCGACATGTAAATGACTAGTGGGTAAATACGGTACATCGTACGGTTGGCAAGCGTGCGACGGCTATCTGTAACGATTAGACTTGTAGTGAATATGGCATGTCGTACGCTTGGCCAAGTGGCGACGGCTATCTTTATAGTAGAGGTGGTTCTTATATGATTGGAAATGTTTACATGTCTACTCAATTATTTCTCTGCCCTGACAAGTACAAGTAAATCCATATCCCGACACATAAATAGAGTACGAGTCTAGCCAGAAAGTAAGTAGTACTTGTAGGTGTTTCTAGTAGGTGGTTCCAGTAGTAGGGACTAGACAAGTTAAATACATGTGTCGCAAATGAATGAATCCAGAATACTAATCCGTGTTGTGATAGAGAATCAAATAGAACTATACTAGAAACTGAATCATAATAATCATCAAGTAAATAAAAACTATCAGAGGATTACTCGCCTGTCGTCCAGAGCAATGAATGAGGATCGATGCTCAAAGTGGTGTCACACAAACCTCTATTTGAGATATATAAGGTTATTTATTGTTCTAGAGTAAATAGTGTATGTAAGATGCATTATTCATGCTTCTAGGTCTTTTCTAAGTCGAGGAAGTTAAATTGATCTAATGCTAGTCTATCTAGGTCAACCCAAGTCAATTGTCAACTTTGGTCAAACCTAGTTGGTCTAGTCTAATCTTGGGCTTTTTGGCTATGTTAGACTATTAGTGAGATAAGATAAAGTGATATCCAAAACCCATATCCTAATGGTGGACTCAAGCATCTCTATATACTTATTTACTCTATAGTATAACTATATGATGCCTTACTCAAAATTCTTTATCAAATATTAATATTGTTTATATACATATCTGATATATACATAGACTAACACACACAAAATGGATTTGTGGATTTAAAATACTAGATGGTAACTAGTAGGTAATATAAGGTAAATGGGGACTGCTACCTATATGCTAATTCTTACCTTCCTATGACTCAGAACTGAACAATGCTTAGATTGATTGATACAAAAGCAAGTCTAGGCTGAGATCAATAGGTAGACTAGACTAAATCATTCTTTATATACCACACACATATGTATACATATAAATTTAATATACACACACCAAGATATGCCTAGGCACCTACATACGAGCTAACTGGACACTCAAGTCCACACCCTTACCAACAGTCAAAGGATATATGGCTAACACTGTGATTGGGGTAGGGACTAAGCACTTCCCCAATTTACTAATTCAATATACAATGGGACTCGATATCAAAGATACAAAGACTAAACCATGTCTTCCCTATTCCCCTTAACTATTCTATACTTGAACATATGTGAATATACCTATTTGGTTATCCTCGTGTCTTCAGCTATATCCTTAATGCTAAATACTCTCACCATTCACATACTCTCTTATCCACCTGTCCAATATTCTAACAGATAGCTAATAGGCTCAGATATACAACATGTTACACACACACATGGCAGCCCATAGGGTACTGCCATGCTGTCTGGCAGGAAGGTAGTGGACAATTGGCCCTGTACAACACTCAACTTCCCAAGGTTTCACCAAATCCTGCCGCCCTTAATGCTTATCCCTGCACATGCTCCCCTACTAATTTCTGTATATGCTATACATATGTGCCCTATGGATCATGCCTATGAATGGATATAAACATATATTCATTTGTAATCACATAGACATGTATATGCATATTACATCCTACCCTTATTCCCCTGCATATCCAAACTTGCTGCCAATTACAAATTCTAAATGATATTCAAACACAATTCAATGACCAACTAACATACCTATATTCTTTACTGAACAATACACATAGGAATCCAAAGTGGGACATATGACTTTAACCATTGCAACATGTGTATCAAACCTTCCTTCCATGGTTCAGTTGAAGAATACTCAAAGTGTTCAGTCATAGGAACAAACTGGAACTTAATGAGGCAAGATGTATACCTGAGTATATTATGAACCATGGTTCAGTTGAAGAATACTCAAAGTGTTCTGTCATAGGAATAAACTGGAACTTAATGAGGCAAGATGTATACCTGAGTATATTATGAACGAAATTGAACTAATTTCATTGGACTAAAGGGGATAATGCAACTGGTCATTAAGGATAGGGACAGATATCTCAAATGCAGTGAACATTGCATAATGTTCCTACCTCAACTAAATGAATGTGAGGGCAGGACATAACACTAAGAGAATGCAGGACAAATACAATAGGCTTGATCATTAGGGTCATGTGAAGTGGTGATAAATCGTGGTGACTGACATCAAAGGAATAGGAATTTGAAATGAAATATGACTGCTGTACTATGAGATAGGTGTATGGGCTAAACATATAAGGTAAGGAAAGGTCATAACTGATGTGGAATAAGCTACATGCAATGGGAATTAAACTATATTAGAGGACTGCAAATGAAATTAGCTTGGGTAGATCAATAATGAATACAAACAAACTCGAGCCATCACTCACACACAATGCCAAGCTCAGGCCATACATCCTCACCTACATATCTAAGGAGACACACACCTACAACTCTTATACTTCCTGCATAGGCACTCTAGTGATGGTAAGTCCTATATATATATTTACTGATACTAAGCTACAAAAAAGGGACTAGACCATTTATGGGTGGACTGAATTCTAACTAAAAGACCCCAACTAGTATGGACTGTTCATCCTAAAAGTATGCTGGACAGGCTACAAAGGAAGATGGGACTAAAAGGAAATAAGAAGGGAATGGTCATTCAAATAACTCACGAAGTTAGCATCTAATGTATCCCATATATGTATGAAGGCTAAATTGGACAGCATGTCATGGACAAAACAAAATAATGATATTCAAAGGCAGGACAGAACTTAAATGGACAGATCTCCATTAGAAGGACAAAACAGAAGTTCCTCAACTGGACATTCAAGACTGAACCTAAGACTAACAAAGTTGAACATAATGCCTTAACTGATATTTGATATAGCCTAATCTCTACTCATAACAAATGTAATGATTTGGTGTATTAATGAATAGAATGAACTTTAGATGTTCAAAGAACAGTATAAATCAAGTACGAGAACTAACATTCAAAATGAGCAGTGAAGATGATACTCTTCATAGGGACTAATACGAGATACAGGACAACAAAGGTTCAATGATCCAAACCAATACTCCTACTATTCTAAACTGGTACAACATCAAAGGACTGATACATGATTAAATAAGAAATCAAAATGGGGGAGCCCTGGCATGTAGGACTGAACAAAATGAGCAGGACATGGCAAAATGGACTGGTACTCACTAAAGAAGGTATCACTGAATATACAGTGGACTGACTCTAAGTTAACTGATATATGCATGGATAATTACATAGCCTTTCATCTCTACTATGGCTGCAACTGAGGGACTGAACTATAGAATGTATCAACTAAATAATGAATGCACAGTCTACTCATATGCCACAACCCCACATCAATATTACTAACACCAAATATTTCAAATTGATTTAATACACCTAATATTGATAACTCAATATATTACTAATAGGAAAACAATGTCAAAACTAAAATTAGTGTATTGAATGCCCTATTGGTCATTTCATCGAACACTTGGTGTGCGTATCCGATACTCTCGTGATACGTACTCCAAATAGATCCAAACTTGACCCAAATAATTTCTAATGCAATGCGGGACCCTAAATGAATGCATCTACACGAATGAATGGAAACTAAAAGGTTTATAGGGCTCTTACCAATTGGGAGTTGGAATTCCAATGAACAAAACTTTAGATCTAATCTCTACCAAGCTCCAATGGCCAAATTGCTTCAAATGCTCCCAAGCTAGCCAATAGAGGCTTATACTCTTCAAAGGGAAGAGTTTTCAATTGGTTTGAGGGAATTTGGACTCAATTTGAGAGATGGAGAAAATTTAGGGAAGAACACAAATTAGGGTTAGGGTTTTCAATGAAAGGGGGAAGAAGAAGGAAATGTCAGCTATTAATAGGGAGGGGGACTCTAGTGCGGCCGTCCATGCTAGGTTTGGCTATGGTTTGGTTTGGTTCAATGCTTAAAGGCCTTCCTAACTTGTCATGTAAGGCCCTTTAAGAAAAGGCTCATTCTAACTTAAGGTTTTAGTCATTTCTAATTAATTCCCTAGTTAGATTTGAAGATAACTAACTAAAATAGAATGAATCTAAGGTTGACTAATCTCACTAAGTAGGTTTCTTGGTCATGTCTAATATCTAAGCAATGTGGTTCTAAGGTTTTACCAATTATGATACTAACATAATTCATCAATTAAATGATATTTTAAAATAAACAAAAATTTACAAAATGTCAAAAATACCCTCATTTTTTGAAAGTGGTGGTGACAGATGTGGTGTGGTGGCTCGACATAACAGAATATTTCTGTCGCCTGGTATATATTTTACTAAAATACATTATTTTAATGAAAGTAGAAATAAAATATTTAATTTCAATAACAAATAAATTATTATAAAAAATAATAAGGGGTGAGGATGCCAACATGGTGACCGTCTTCCTGGCCACCCAGTGAAAGGACGGAAAGCTCATCGATGATAAGGCCACACAGAGCTATATAAGTATTACTTTACGTGTCACTAACTTTAGTATAACTTAGGAAATATATAATATATATCCATATAGTTATTAGTAAGTACCTTAGATATTAGCAAGTACAACTTAGATATTGGTAGTAAATATTATGCTTATCGTGATGCGTACTTTTCAAGGATGAGTATCTTAGGCTAGAGCATGAGAGTTCTAGTGCACCTGTAGAGGGAGAGGCTGGTACTTCCTCGCAGCCCCCTCCGGCTTGGTCATTGGACGAGCTCTGGATGACCGCCGTTGGTGGTCTTCAGAGGGGTACGTACTATGGTACAGGATCCTACGATGCCTTTGTGGCAACGCAGTCATCCAGGGCCCCCTCTGGCAGTATGCATTCTCCACAGCACTCACAGGAGTCGGCCAGAATAGAGGAACTGCGTCGCCAGGTTACTGAGATACGTGACGAGCTGTTACAGAAGATTACGGAGCAACCCCTGTCTCAGCTGCAGATGGATGATGCAGCTCTCACCCACGATTTGATATGCTCGAGCGCACCATGAGGGAGATGAGCAAGAGGACGGATCATTCCGTTCAGGCGGTGCAGGGGTCACAGGTTCCATGGGCGATCAACTTTCTAGGCTGGCGGCTATTATGGATTCCACCAACTCTAGACTGCTAGCCATGGAGCAGACGCTTCTTGATCGTGCGTCGGTATCCACACCGACTATATCGGTTCTGCTGCCTCCTCCTCATGCTATTTGTCACGACTCGTTCCCGAATAATCGAATACGAGTCGGACACGCCCAGCCTTCGTCGAAGGACACGACGAAGTAAGATGTAACAATCTAAGGAAAACTTCAAGATACATAAAACAACACAGCTTCCACAATCCACCAAGTTAATATAATATCATCCAGAGACAAATCCGGTAACATGAATAAAATATACAATTTTAGAATCTCAATGCTAATATACAAGGTAAAATCTCTAAAATAAAACTAGGAAATGAACTAGTCCAAATCTCTGCAAAGCCTATGTCCATCCTGCACACTATGGCCTCAAGCTCTAGTCCATAAGAGGTGCAATATCCTCAAGTATACCTGCAACGTATCCTGTCAGGAAGAGAGCAAAGTAAAACCCCAACAAGAAGCACTAAACAAAGTAAACTGAAATGCATGAAAAATGAAATACAATATGAACTATGGTACGAGAAACTGGAATATGAAACCATGGTACATGAATAACGATGAAACTATAGTACCAGATCCTGAACAATGAACTAAACTATCAGTGTAACATGAAATTGAAATAGCTATCAGAATATGTGACCGGCTGGGGTAGAACAGGGTACATGAGAACATGAATAATGGTACGGCTTAGGATCCGCATGCACAGTATGAGGCCTAAGCTGTTAAGCAATGCCTAGCTAAAAATAGGATTGGTCACATATCTGTAGTATTTTTCCACCCCAATGTACAAATAAAAATACTGAACAATGAACAATGAACGGTGAACAGTGAACAATGAACATTCGTGTGTATAATGTGTCCTATACATGAGAAAACATGAAGCAACAGAAATACAGAGTAAAGAGTTCGAGTCGGTGTACTTGCCTTGCTTTTGTTGTAGAGTGAAAGTCAAATCCAATATCCAGAGAATCTGTGTTAAAGACACAAATATTCTTAGAAAAATATTTTAAACTATTTATTGCTAAAAACCACAACTCTAGTAATCAACCTAAATCTTATTGCTATACCCCATGAATAATTGCCTTTAATAACAGCTCTCTTATGGTCTTGATCCAACTCCCTAACTTCCTATTTAATCATGGCCTCTAGTCTAGCCCACTGTTAATCTAATAACTTATTTATATACGAACAACCTAGCATTTAGACTTCTGTAGTATAATCCACACTTGCTAGTTATGCTGTAATTAAGAGCCTAAATTAATGAAAACATTCCTGATTATCCAGAGCCTTCATGCTCAATCTATGAGACACACCATTATGATTAGCTTTAATTTACTATTCCAACTTTACTGGGTACAAATCAGGGCCTTAACCCAATATAAAATTCCAACACTTAATTTACCATTATGTTTATCCAACTATAGTCTATGTTATAAATTCCTCATAGTTCAAGACACATTATTCTAAACAATTATTTCTACTAATCAGCCAAGGTAGTAAGGCCTACCCTGTCCCAAACAACTGAACCATTGAATCCTACTAAAATTTAGAAATGGTCCTAACTACTCTACGGTGAATGGCCAACATCTTTTTAAACTTAAACACCTTGAACTCATTAAAACTATCTATAAGCCCAGCACATTATAAAACCTATCGTAACCAAACTTACAATGCCCAACAGTGCATTCGATCCGCATATTCAAAGATTGGTTCAAAAACCTCTTTGTCGCCAATAAAGAACATCCAAGCGCCAACAGTCATCGTGTAAGGAGTCGACACGATCTCAGTGTCCACTTTGCTCAACTCAACTACAGACACGCACCGACGGTGTCTCATGCACGTGACACATCTCTGAATATAACCAGTCATCTCACTGGATACCCCGATGCCATAAAGACACGCCCAGAATAGCATTTAATATGGAAAAGAAGTATACCTGTGTCCTTGTGGCGTCGATACCCGATCTACTGTGTCCGATCCAGACCAAAACAGAGTATCAAAATCCTCAAAGGCAATTTCTTGAGCACCTGGTGCTCTGGAATGAAGAACATGTTTTAGAGTTCAATTTGAATTATGATTATAAAGAAAAGTTCGAATCACCAACTGAAAATCTCTGACCGATCATAAATTTCGGTTATCAGTCCAAAGAGCCGTTCAAATTCTAAATTCAACAAATCCTAGAGTCGAGATCAACAGAATTCAAGTGGGACGAGGAACTTACCGATCAAAGACGTCCAATGAAGAACTAGATCGGAGCGATGATGAATATGGATTTTGCTGTGCCAGAGGGAATGGTCTTCATGGCTCGGTGGCTCCTTAATGAAGCTTCAAACCGTTGATCAAGAAAACATGGATTAGACAAATGGATCGATTAATTTCCAAAACAGATCTCAATATTCAGTTCGAAATATACCTAGGTGATCATTACTCTGAGCTGAGCCCCAGTGAAGAAGAATGTGATCAGTCAATGGTCCAGTCATTCACCATGATTGAGCAAGGTTCTCGCAGAGAAGCGGTTGATCGCCGTCACCTCGAGTTGCAGGAGAGGTGAGTCGCCGAGAGCGCAGATCGAGGTACATCTAGACGAGATGTTCGCTGATGATTTCGTAAACTGCCATGGCCGAACTCGAAGTTGGGTTGATTGCTTGCAGTGGCGTTGTCTATGACTGGTGATGGAGAAGGTGGAGTCCTCACCTCTATTTATAGGTGTGGTGAGGTTGTTAGATGGTTATGGCTGAACGGTGGGGATGACAGGATTTTAAATTGGTTGAAAACAACGATGGAGAATCGAAACATCTGGAGTCTCCTAAAATGGCTGAGATGAATGCTCTTTCCCCTTCCGGAACTGCATATTGAGCTCCCGAGCTTCACTCGATCGTTGAGAGGAAGAAACCAGGCTCTTAATGAGTCAAACGTTGGACACTTGGGACAAGTTAGTAGGTTTGAATCAATAGTTATACACTTCCTCTTAAGTCCTTTTGAACTGGTCCGACCTAAAAGGCCTTACACTTAATTGGTTTGGGCTGTCTTAGCTATGGCTTTAGCTTTGATGAAGAATTTAAGGGTAGGTTTGGAATGGGGTTACTTAAATGGGGTTGCATGGTTTTAAAGGTGTATGGGCCGGTTTATATGTGGCTTGGCAGAAGCTCAAAGCTGGGATAAAATAAAGGATAGGGTTTTGCTATTCTAATTTGTGGGCTTTTAATTTAATATGGCTTATTGGGTCAGGTATGGTTAACCCATTGCTGAAATTTGGCTTTAGATAATGGGCCTTGAGAGTTTCTCAAATGGCTATATAGGTTAGCTTGGATTTCTCATAAGTTATGACTTTAACCAATGGGCTGTGTTTGGCTGGCTTAGGCTACTAGAATTTGAAGAAGGAATGGTCTTTGGCTAAAGGGCCAATCCAATTATATGAGTTCTCTACTGACATTTAAAGAAAATGAATACTAGCACAATTAATAACAATAATAGTGCTTCAAAATGGAATAGGTGAATATAAAATTTGTATATAATCAAGACTTACAATATTCGGAATAAAATATCTCAATTATTCTAGAACAGTAGGGTTACGCTATTGATGAGTCGTCACCGGTGATGCTGACACCGGCGTAGTATAGGTTCATGCTATCCCAGATGCAGAGCCGTTGTCCTCCTCCTCCTAACGAGGCATAGTCCTTTACTGGACTTATTTTCATGTGTTGTGTTATTGTTTGCTGACCCATGTTGGGTATTTATATATTTATTTTATACATTTAGTGACAGTTTGTGTTATGTTTACTATTTGTTGAAACATTATCGAACAAACTCTTTTTATAGCCATTTGGTAGTGGATTTGTCTCAACCCAGCTATTTCATGTCTTTTTGATCGTTGGATTCTATTTATTTGATTATTGGTAGTGCATTTTCATTATTTGCCTCTCTATATTGGTTTACCGGTGTTGAGTGTTCCACCAAAGCGGTCGACGAACCCAGAAAATTCTATGGAGGGTTGCTCCGTGTCTATTATTTCTAAAATGTAATTTAAACTGATGGAAAAGCAAATAGAATTCTGATTTTTTTAATTTTTTTGCAAGTTAGCGACGTTTAGTGACGAATAGCGATGTGCTCATACGTCTCTAACTTGTATCAGTACGTCGCTAAACTGAAAAGCAAACGTCGTTGACAGTCGCGAGGCATCGCTAATTTGCCGACATAGGAAACTCGTCATGTCAGTAAAGTAGTATAGTAACGTCGCAAATGACGTTGCTAATCATGTTTTCGAATGTCGCTAACCTATATCGGAGACGTCGCTGACAGTCGCCAGATGCCGCTAATTTGGTGACATAGCAAACCCGCCATGTCAGCAAAGAAGTCACTAATTGTCACAAATTACGTCGCTAACTACTGAACTGTCAACGACGTTTAGCAACGAATTTTTATGTTGCTGATTAGCAACGTCACGTGGGTAAACGTCGCTATCTACTAAAATGTAGCGACGTATTTACTTCACAAATAAACATTGCCATAGCGATGAATAGCGACGTATTACGTATTAGCGACCCAGAAATACGCGACAAAGAAAATCCGTCGCTAATTTCGTCGCTAATATAGAATAGCGACATTTTTCTTAACTTTAGCGACGTTTTATGAGGTTATTAATATGACTTATTTCGGTAGTGCAAACCCAGTGAGATAAGGAGTTACGAGAGAAAGGAGATGCTTGACTGGTTAGTGTTTAATATACTATGTTAGGAAAAAGAATTGGTCCAGAAAGTATTAGTATGATCATCCCGAGTGGAAAGGAAGCGGAGAAAGATGAATGGAGTGTTATCATACGTAGCATAGGAATATAACTTTATGGATGATATCCGTGGAGGATGAACCGTTGAGAGATTGGAAGAATAGCCACGGGGATTAGAGTATCCTAGCTCACCGTAAGATGGGATCTCGAATTCCAATAGTGATAGGGAGATGATTGGTGTGAAGCTGGCAGCTCTAAATCCAGAATAGGCTATAAGGATGGCACTAAGAAGGCGAGATTGGAAACTCACATTTATTCTACTTCAGGGCTAGTGGGCGGACCAAATTCTTTGCTTTCCCCAAGGGTGAGTTAGAGGGTTAATAATGGAAATCTCTGAGGCAAATGAAGAACGACGCATAATGGGTGAAGTGATCCGCAAAATGCAAGAATGATCGGATATTTTATGTTTTAAGCTCATAATCAAGGGAAGTGCCATCCTGCTTACTTCAATTTGGAGTATAGTATGGATGCGGTGAGATTATAGGTTGTAACTCTATTCTTTATATATACAGAGCTGATCGAACGTAATAGGCTAATCAAACTTGCTTCTATTAGGGAAACCAAACTAGAATAACTGAGGGATGATCTTTGCAAGTAATGATCTCCATTAGAACTCTTGCAAACTCAAGTCTCCTACAAGGAGCAGTTGTTGTGTCCATTCACAACAAGATGCCAACAACACCAGTGAGTTTACCAAGTGGCAATGAGTTCTAAATTTGGAATAAAAGGCACAAAAATTGAAGCCACACCAGTGTAGGAACGAGATGTAAAGCGCTATACTCTAGGGGGTGAATAGAGTAGGCAGCAAAAATTTAACTATTAAAATTTGTTAGTTGCAAGATCATAGAATATATCACAAATACGTAAATGTAAAAGTAGAGAGCAGAGAGCAAACGCAAACACAAGGATGTATACTAGTTTTCCTCTTGTGAGGACTGTTCCAGTCGAAAGAACTCCAGCTTCCAGTTCAAATCCACTGTGGAAAAATGTTGCAAGTTTTCATGCGAAGTTCTTACAACTTCTACAAACGCGAGCTTTAATTCGAAGCACTCAACCAACTTCAATTGTGAAGTGTCTTACTTCTTGTCAAGCCTCTGATTACAATCATTCTGAAACTTCTAGACCGTACCATACTAGAAAATAGACTAGAGGATTCTAACTGCTTAGGATTTGAAAATGAAAAGCTTAGAAGGCTTTGGAAGACCGTAGTAGGCTTAGAGAGAAGAGAAGAGAAAGTGAATTGGTTTGTTCAAATGGTTGACATTTTTCTCTATTTATATGTTTTCCAAAGGGAGAATTCGGACAGAATTTATGTAGAATTTTTTGAGAGAATCTCGGCAAATAGCCGTTGCATCCGTAACTGCGGGAGGACTGGGTTCAAATTCCAACATTCCACTAACAGAACTCAGGCCGTACTCGGTCCAAATTATATTGGTCCAAAATGGTCTGGTTAGGGTTTTGTAAATCAGGTTTTTGGGCTTTTGAAAATTCAAGCGGTTAGGAGCTTTTGGAAATGGGTTAATTTTCAAAACAATGGATGTTTTGAAAATATTTTGGGGTAGTCTATTTGCTAGTACGATTCGGTGTACATCTTATTCCTAGACTCAATAAAATATAAAAAATATATTGATATTGAAAATACAGAACTCTTGCAAACTCAAGTCTCCTACAACGAGCAGTTGTTGTGTCCATTCGCAACAGGATGCCAACAACACCAATGAGTTTACCAAGTGGCAATGAGTTCTAAATTTGGAATAAAAGGCACGAAAATTAAAGCCACACCAGTATAGGAACGAGATGTAAAGCGCTATACTCTAGGGGGGTGAATAGAGTAGGCAGCAAAAATTTAACTATTAAAATTTGTTAGTTGCAAGATCATAGAATATATCACAAATACGTAAATGTAAAAGTAGAGAGCAGAGAGCAAACGCAAACACAAGGATGTATACTGGTTTTCCTCTTGGGAGGACTGTTCCAGTCGAAAGAACTCCAGCTTCCAGTTCAAATCCACTATGGAAAAATGTTGCAAGTTTTCATGCGAAGTTCTTGCAACTTCTACAAACGCGAGCTTTAATTCGAAGCACTCAACCAACTTCAATTGTGAAGTGTCTTACTTCTTGTCAAGCCTCTGATTACAATCATTCTGAAACTTCTAGACCGTACCATACTAGAAAATAGACTAGAGGATTCTAACTGCTTAGGATTTGAAAATGAAAAGCTTAGAAGGCTTTGGAAGACCGTAGTAGGCTTAGAGAGAAGAGAAGAGAAAGTGAATTGGTTTGTTCAAATGGTTGACATTTTTCTCTATTTATATGTTTTCCAAAGGGAGAATTTGGGCAGAATTTATGTAGAATTTTTTGAGAGAATCTCGACAAATAGCCGTTGCATCCGTAACTGCGGGAGGACTGGGTTCAAATTTCAACGTTCCACTAACAGAACTCGGGCCGTACGCGGTCCGAATTATATTGGTCCAAAATGGTCTGGTTAGGGTTTTATAAATCAGGTTTTTGGGCTTTTGAAAATTCAAGTGGTTAGGAGCTTTTGGAAATGGGCTAATTTTCAAAACAATGGATGTTTTGAAAATATTTTGGGGTAGTCTATTTGCTAGTACGATTCGGTGTACATCTTATCCCTAGACTCAATAAAATATAAATAATATATTGATATTGAAAATACAGACTTAATAGCAAAATGGCTCCAAGTCTTGAACGGTATCAGTAACAGTTCTCAGTAGTCGTCTAAGTAGCTCTTATATCGAGACATGGTTAGATCAATTATTAAAATCAGGTTTGACCATGACCAATGGGCCAACAATCTCTCCCATTTTGATAATTGACAAACCATAACCGATATAACATCTTAATCTTAATTTGACACAAAAATATCAAAATTTGTGAGGTACCGTCCTATACTGTACTGTCTCCTCTTTTGGTAGAAATTTTCCTGAAGAAGATGTTAAGATTCATTTTCTCCCCCGTTGTCACTTAGCAAAATAATTGCAAAGAGAGAAGCTCTCCAACATTCCATGCATAAGAGACACACGTTGAAGAAACATAATATATAAAGAAATAACATAAATTTATAGGCAGTTTTATGAATGAAGCATCAACTAAGATATAGTGCTAAACATAAAACACATGAAGTTCATAGAAAAAGAAAGAAACAATACTCACTGAATAATAGAAGATGCATAATAATAAAGAGAGTTTGAATACATCAACTTAGCAAACAGACACAGAAGTACTGAAAAATAAAAGATAAAGTACTACTATCTTGAAATATCGGAGCATTTTCAAGAACACATAGACAAATAATAGAGTCTAATCAGAAGAAACATATAGACAAAAAGCAGTAACGTCTAGACCAAATCCTCAACTGCTAAACAAAGTCATCATCATCTCGATCAACATCGCCACTATGTCCAGAAGGTCTAGCCCCAGATGTGCCAGCTACATGAGAAGGGTGTAGAGTAGCACCAGAACCATAGTACCAGTCATAAGCGTTACCGGGCTCAAAGATGAGTCAAACCGTCTCCTCTTCGTAGCGGTAGCTAGAAACAGTAGGATCTCATTGAAGAGAACTGGCGTACTAACTAGTCTAGGGAAAACACAGATCCACAAAAGAGTTTGCAAGGGCCTGAAATCGACTAGCATCTCAGAATTCGCGTTCCTTTAATGCGTCTATAACAAATGCTCGCAGAGAGTTGTAATCATCCAGCTGAGCATATCGTATATCAGATAAGTGCTGGTGGAGACCCTCAAATGACATAGGCTAATCCTGAAATTGAGGAGGTGGTGTAGTAGGAGGAGCAGGAGGGACAACTATGCTACGATGAGAGAGATGAAGATACTTGGGCTCAGAATCACGAGAACAAGTGGATAAGTCGATGTCAAAGTGTTAGAAAATGACAGGAAGAATCATCACATAAACAAGGTTTCTGTTCCTTTTGCGACATCTATCCATCATCTGGATAATTGTCTTAGGGACTGAAAAAGGAATCCCATTACGAATATAATAAAGTGTAGACATTTCAAGGGTGGTCACATCATCTTTGGAAGTAAATTTTGGCAAAATAGTGGAATAGACGATGCGATGTAACTCATAAAAGAATAAGGTCAAATGTGCAGCTTTGAACTTTCCGGGACGGACATGATTAGGAGCACAAAGTTGGTTCTTAAAACTGTTTAAAGACATGTCTCATGGAAATTTGAATTCAGTGATATCGTCTAGAAGAGAACCAATATTTAGAATATTTAGTATCTTCGCTAGGTCGTTATCATCAAATTGAATTTCAATGCCAGCAATACGGCTCTTAATAGTGAAAGTGTCATCGGCTAAGGTGAAGTTACAAAAAATAGCCGAATAACATTGGTAGCAATAGGAAAAGAACGAGTAACAAGGTTGTACAATCCTAATACTTCAAAGTAAGTTTTGTGTGATAGAATGATTGTCCACTTGATCGGTACGTCGGGGCATATGTTGCAAACTGAGAAATCCGTATACCACAATAAGGATTGTTCAAGAGTTTCGAAGAAAAACTCGTTGAACGTCCCGTCGTCCGTTTGGATGGGTGAAAAGAGCGATCCTTGGATAGGATCCGAAGAGGAGGCTTCTTCACTCGCCGTCGTCTTCTTTCTTTTGAAAGGGTTGTTAATTATAGGCATAATTTCTTAGAAAGTACATAATTTAGTAAAGAAGAAAATTTATACCTTCTAGGAATCAAATATGTTGAAGAGAATGAGATTCCACGCACGAATCCAAAGTTTGGAAAAGAAATTCCAAAGGAATTTGGAGGAATCAAAGTTGAAAGAACTAGGGTTTAGGGCTCTTCCGCGCAGCTGCTGCTCTGTTTGGAGGAGAAAGATAATGAATAGAAAGCGGGGCCACTTTGGTTCTGACTTAAAATACCCGACACCAACAGAACTCGGGATGAATTCTGTGCGAGTTCGCCTGTAGTTCTATTGAGGTATTTTTTACAAAAATAAATGCCACTTTGTATTCATCATTCCTTTTCAATTATTTAATGCCAAGTTTATAATTTTAAATTTTAATTAATATAATTAACATTATTTTATAAATTAAATTTTGTTACGCATCGACTGTCTCAGATTAGCTGTAGGGGTACTGTTCCAGCTAACAGGGTTCACAGGGGGCACTTAAGTACTATTTTGCTTTAGCCTTAGCCATAGTGACAGACAGACTCTTTGTAGGCTTGTCTCGAAAATAGTTTCTATATATTGAAAAAATAATTAATAAAATAGAATTAATTAATATTATTGACATCTAAAATTCCTAATTCTTGAGATAAATAATTGAAACGATCTTCCGCTAATAGTTTTGTAAAGATGTCAGCCAATTGTTTCTTTGTGTCTACAAATTCTAGGTTTATATCTCCATTTGTTTGGTGGTCTCTAAGAAAGTGATGTCAAATGTCAATTACTTAGTGCGAGAATGACATACAAAATTCTTCGTCAAATTAATAGTACTATTGTTGTCACAGAAAATGGATATATGTGTGTAATGCAAACCAAAGCCTTCTAAGGTTTTCTTCATCCACAAAATTTGTGCACAATAATATCCTGCGGCGATATACTCAGCCTCAGTAGTTGATAATGCGACATAATTTTGCTTCTTGGTAAGCCAAGAGACTAGTGCCTTTCTTAGGAAATGATACGTGCCCCTAGTACTTTTTCTATCTACTTTGCATCCAGCAAAATCTGCCTCCGAATAACCGATTAGGTCAAACGACGTAGTTTTGGGATAACATAAGCCGACAGAAGAAGTGCCTTTAAGGTATCGAAAGATACGCTTAACTATGCACAAGTGTGATTCCTTAGGGTTAGCTTGAAAACGTGCACACAAGCAAACACTAAACATTTTATCAGGACGATTAGCAGTTAAATAAAGTAAACTACCAATCATACCTCAGTACTTACGTATGGCGACAGGTTTGCCTTGTTCATCTACATCAAGCTTGGTTGAAGTTGCCATCGGAGTGCCAAGAGGTTTGACAGCTTCTAAATCGAACTTCTTTAGCAAGTCTTTTATGTACTTGGCTTGATTAATGAACGACCTATTGTTGGTTTGTTTGATTTGCAGTCCAAAAAAGAATTTGCGTTCTCCTATCATGCTCATCTCAAACTCATTCTGCATACACTTGGAAAATTCTTGACAAAGAGACTCATCAATAGATCCAAAGATAATATCATCAACATACACTTAAATAAGAAGAATATTTCCATTTAAAGGTTTTATAAACAGTGTAGTATCAACCTTACCTTTTAAAAAATTATTATCAAGTAGAAAAGAGCTTAAATGATCGTACCAAGCACGAGGGGCTTGTTTCAGACTGTATATGGCTTTCTTCAACTTGACAACATAGTCATGGTTTTTGAAATCAACAAATCCTGGAGGTTGAACTACATAAACTTCTTCTTTTATAAAACCGTTAAGAAATGCTCTGTTTACGTCTATTTGAAAAAGTTTAAAATTATGAAAACATATAAATGTATATAACATACGAATGTATTTTAATGTTGCAACTGGAGCATTGGTTTTATCGTAGTCGATACCTTCCTTTTGGTTGTATCCTTAAGCTACAAATCGAGCCATGTTACGAGCGACTAAGCCATTCTCATTCAATTTATTTTGGAATACCCAGCGGGTGCCAATGACCGAATGATCAATAGGCTTGGGAACAAGTTCTCAAACTTGATTCCGTTCGAATTGGTTTAATTCTTCTTATATAGCATCTAACCAATAATTATTGCTACATGTTTCTTCAACAGTTTTAGGTTCTAGCTGTGAAATAAATGTAACACATGAAGATATATCTTTATCGGAGGAACGAGTACTTATACCTTTGGTAATCTCACCTATTACCAAGTCCTTGGGATGGTCGGCCATAAACTTTATTCTTTTTTGCAGACTCTCAAGGTAGCTGGTTTCGGTTTCTAGTTCTGCAGGTGCTTTGCTCGATGTACCGATGTCTTCATTATCATCGTCGATCGTCTGTTGATTTAGTTCATCAAAAGTTATATTTATTGACTCTTAGATGATTATAGTCCTTTTGTTGATGACTTGGTACCCTTTATTTTTGGCCGCATAACCTAAAAATATACCTTCATCGGCCTTTTCGTCAAACTTTTCCAAATTATCTTTAGTACTAAGAATAAAGTATTTGCAACCAAAGATTTTAAAATAAGAGACTATGGGTGTTGTATCAAACCATAACTCATAGGGAGTCTTCTTCGATTCAGGTCGAATAAGAACCCTATTGAGAACATAACAAGCTATATTGACAGCTTCAGCCTAGAAATACTTGGATAGACTAAACTGGTTTAACATTACTCTAGCTATTTCAGATAGAGTCCTGTTCTTACGTTCCACAACTCTATTTTGTTATGGAGTCCTAGGGCAGGTGAACTCGTGCAAATAATCGTATAAGAAAATATACCCACGTGCGAGAAAATAGACGAGTGATCATGAATCCTTTCTCATTTTAGACTTTCTTGCAAAAAGAGATGAATTCAGACAATGCATCATTCTTACGTGTGAGAAAATATACCCACGTGTATCTAGAAAAATCATCTAATATTACAAATGCATATAACTTACCACCAAGGCTGACAACTCTACTAGATCCAAATAAATCCATATGTAGTAATTGTAGAGGTCTAGTGGTACTTACATCATTCTTGGACTTAAATATGGATCGGGTAGTTTTCTTCTTTTCACATTCACTATATATCATATCCTTCTTGAAAATGATGTCCGTTAAGCCTCTAACCAATTTCTTAGTGGATAGTCTTGAAATTGTGTCCATATTTGTATGACCAAGTCTCATATGCTAGAGTTGACTCTCATCATTTTTGGCAAGTAAGTATCTACCTACTTTGTTAGGATCTTCCAAAAAATAGAAAACATATATATTGTTTTCCCAAATACCTTCAAAGATAGTACTACCAATTGAGCTACAAACTATAGTACATTTGTCTTTGACAAAGTTAATACTATAACCATGGTCAGCTAAATAACTTATGCTGAGTAGGTTATGTTTTAACTCGGTTACTAGATAGACATCTTTAATAACAGGATAGAGAGCCTTACCAATGTTGTCGATACCTACTATATACCTTTAAGACTATTATCGAAGGAGACGTATTATTCTTTCTTCTTCGACAATGTTGCAAATAGAGAAGCGTCACCAGTCATGTGCCGTGAGCACCCACTGTCAAGCATCCACTTACTCCTAGCATGAGTAGGGTGTTCCAACTACAAAAGAATTTACATATAAAACTTTTGGTACCTATTTCTTGTAGGGTCCTGCAATGTCAGTCTTTGGTATCCATGCACATATCTTCAAATCAACAAGCTTTCTTACTCTACACACAGGAGAAATATGACAAATGGTGCCAAAATAGTGACATCTAGCATGTTGAGTGTTAGATGCAGTGTATTGTGCATGATTGGTAGGTCTTGGTTTTCTAGTTTGATGTTTGTAATAAAAAGCATGACAGTTAGTCTTCTTGGGCAAAGGTTTGGCTGGATTTGGTTTCACAGTGTTAGGTTTGATTGTGTTTCGATGTTTCAGTAAGTGATACATGTTAGGATAGGAAGCAGCCATCTCAGGCTATTTTCCTAACCTAATTTCTAACTTTCTGGAAGTGTCATAAAGTGTATTATAGTCAGCTGTGAGTGCACCATTTCTGATTAGTGCACATTGATAGTTTTTCTTCTCTTTGGATAAGTCTTTCTCAAGTTTGGCAATAGTCTTATCTTTTTTTGGATAATCGTGTAATCTCTTGTAATTGCAACTTGACAGAGGAAAGCTCACACGCCTCACTAGAAATATCATTACTTCTAACCTCAGCTAGTAGGTCGGTAAGTCTTCCTATTTCATATTTGTACTCTTTGAGTACCTTCTTAGAGTTCTGGTATTTGCTACGCAGTTTTTTGTAGTCTCCTAAGAGGTCACTAAAGGCTTCTTCTAATTGTTCAAAGGAAAAATTATCATAATTATCAAACAAGGGATTAGTATTTACCTGATCATATGCCATTAAGCATACATTTGCAGCGTCGTCTGATTGTTCATCTTCTGAGTCGCTGGCTTCACTTTCTGCTTGTGTTAGCAAATCTCCTGGAGGTAGATTTTTAAGTTACCCTTTTCATATTTATTTCCCTTCCTGGTTGATGATGATTCTGTTGGATAGTCCTTCTTGATGTGTCATTTCTCTTGCAACCATAGCAGATTGGATCTTCTTTATTGTTGCAATTGATGCTGTTGTGTTCTTTTGTTCTTCGGTTGAATCTCATGAATTCTTGAACTTCTTTACTATGAAAGCTTGATCTTCATAGTCAGAATCACTGTCGTCAGAATCTTCTTCGACAGATCTTCTGTGTTGAGCTTTGAGGGCGGTTAACTTCTCTATTGGTGCAACTTCTTCAAAGTCTTGAAGTTCCAGCTCGTGAGTGAGTAGCTTTCCCATAAGCGTTTCAAGAGACATAGTAGTAAGGTCGTTTCCTTTAATAATTGTAGTAACCTTTGGAATCTAGTTCTACGTGAGAGCTCGTAGCAATTTACGAATCTTATCATAATTATTGTATTCCTTGCCTAGAGAAGACAAAGGATTTACAATATCCAAAAGTCTTGTAAATATCTGAGTAACGGATTCGTTTGGCTTCATTTTGAATAAACTCATACTCTTGAGTAAGTCTATTGATTTTTGACTCCTTGACTTGCGTCGTGCCTTCGCGAGTAACTTCGAAAAGTTTCCACACTTCAATGGATGTTGTGTATGTAGACACCCTGTTAAATTCAGTCATGTCTAAAGCACAAAATAAAGCGTTAATAGCATGTGCGTCAAGACTAGCCTGTTTCTTTCAAGAATCATTATACTTGTCATGTGCTTTCTCATCCAATTCTCTATCAATAAGAACACGGAAGGGCTTTTTATATCCATCAATTACAATAGACCATAGGACAAAATCTAAAGATTTTAAGAAGAAACTTATGCGTTTTTTCTAGTATATGTAATTATGACCATCAAACAGTGGGGGGTCTATTTGTGGCTTGGCCTTCACTTATGAATTACAAAGTTGCCATGTGTGATATAGTGATCTAAAAAATAATAGTGATATTACCTTGCTTTACCTGTATAACCCGCTCTGATACCAATTGTATGAACGAGATGTAAAGCGCTATACTATATAGGGAGGTTTATAGAGTAGCCAGTGGAAATTTTACTATTAAAAATTTGTTAGTAGCAAGATCACAGAATATATCACAAATATGTAAATGTAAAAGTTGAGAGCAGAGAGCAAACGCAAACACAAGGATGTATACTGGAAAAATGCTCCAAGTTTTATGCGAAGTTCTTACAACATCTACAAACGCGATCTTTGATCCGAAGCACTCAACCAACTTCAATTGTGAAGTGTCTTACTTCTTGTCAAGCCTATGATTACAATCACTCTGAAACTTTTAGACCGTACCGTACTGGCATATAGACTAGCGGATTGTATCTGGCTTGTGATTTGAAAATGAAAAGCTTAGAAGGCTTTGGAAGACCGTAGTAGGCTTAGAGAGAAGAGAAGAGAAAGTGAATTGGTGTGTTTGAATGGTAGAAATTCTTCTCTATTTATAGGTTTTCCAAAGGGAGAATTTGGGTAGAATTCGGGCAGAATTCAGACAGAATTCTTTGAGAGAATCTCGGCAAATAGCTATTGCATCCCTAACTCCGGGGTGACTGGGTTCAAATCCCAATTGTCCATTAATCGAACTCGGGGTGAATTTGGGCCATACTTGGTATGAATTCTGTTGGTCGAGAATGGTTTGGTTAGGGTTTTATAAATCAGGTTTTTAGGCTTTTGAGAAGTCAAGCAGTTAGGAGCTTTTGTAAATGGGCTAATTTTCAAAACAAAGGATATTTTGAAAATATTTTGGGGTAGCCTATTTGCCAGTACGACTCGGTGTACATTGTATTCCTAAACTCGATAAATTATGAAAGATACATTGATATTAAAAATACAAGCTTAATGGCAAAACGACTCTAAGTCTTGAACGGTTGCAGTAGCAGTTCTCAGCAGTCATGCATGTAGCCCTTATATCAAGACATGGTTAGATCAATTATTAAAATCATGTTTGACCATAACCAATGGGCCAACAACCAGGACCATAGTAAGAAGAACATGTTCCAAAGAGATTGATGGCTCCCATCTGTTCATGATGATCAAACGTCCACCAAAGAGATTAAGTACCTTAACGAGTTCTGTCTCTCATGAGAACTTCATGAAAATGTACCCATTTTTGCAAAAAAACATACATCAACCACACATGGCGGTCTCTACACCCGCAACATGTATACAAACATGGTAAGTTACAAAGGTCTTTCTTCGAGAACGTATATTAAGGTGCTCTTCTATTCTGCGATGGATATGACAAAATCAGCAAAAAAAATAATTGCAGTACAAACACTATCAATCATATATGGCTATGCGGACTGACGAAGCATGTCATCCTTATTTGAGGTATAAGAAGCGGACAAAGAAGATGAGCTTAGGGTAGCCCAATTGGTGGATTTCTTAAAGGAGAAGATATGGATCCTCTATTATAACCCGACCAGCCATCTCTCCTGGACGAATACCCCCTCCTGATGATGGGGACCAGACGAGTTCTATGGAGCAGAGCCTATGAACTCCAAATCTATATCATCACGATTGGGGATAGGATCGTGCATACTAATAGTCCCAAAATAAGGCTGGACTACTACAAACCTTCTTCTGCAGCGGGACGCTCATAGCATGGGAAATTAGGGCACCGCCTCCCTTTGATGGATTTGGATAGAGACATGGAGTGCCTCATCACTGTCTAACAATATTCTTCTGTAAGATTTCCATCTAGATGATGAGGCCGATCGCTCATGGGCCACATCGTTATTGGGTGTGTGTATAAAGATTTCTCACCGTTTGTGGTAGCCAGTAGGCCCTACGAAACTTGTTCAGAGATAATGACTTTTATTATGTACAACTTAGCATGAAGGAGGATATGGATCATACTGTACATGATGGTCATTGGACTTTTAATAGAAGATTGGTTATTTTATGACAATAGATGCCAGATTCTAACTTAAAAAAGACTTTTTGCAATTCCTATTTGGATGTGGTTCGTAAGCTTGTCGGTTATGGAGCGCTCTAGTAATCATGCGTATGGTAAGTGTTATTGAAAAATCTATTAACTAAAACAGATATTCCAACGACATATCGACTATGTCTCTCCTATGCTTGGTATTTGTTGAAGTGAAAACCTCTGATGTCTTACTACGACAAGGCAAATTTGATCTATCTTATAGTAAGTGTAAAGCATAGCTAGTAGACCATGAGTGGCTGTCTCTTTTTTGTGCTCAGTGTGTATGTTTGGCTATACTACAGTCTACCTGTAAGCATGTGTCACGTCCCAATTCTAAAATACATAGAAACTGAAACACAAATATGCCAGCTAATACAAACTAGAATAAGTTTCCAATTTACTGGACTTATGCTAGATGTACTACGCTGTCTAGTATACTAATATATGCTAATTAATCTATATCTCAATCCACAGTCATAAGCAAAAACCAAGAATGAACATAATATATTAATGTTGGCCACCAAGTAATATATATGTTCGAACAAGCTCGAGAAAAAAAATATAAGCTTCCAAATAACAGGTTAAAATAGCAGAGTAAATCAAGGATGACAAAATAAGAAGAATAAAATGAAAATACCAACCATATACCTAAAATCTCGATGCAGCAATCAACACGTGTCCAACTACTCTATACTAACTGCACAACCAATACCTGGAGAGATCAGCAGGTCCTCATCAGGACATAATAATATACATAAAAGCATGCCAATGTAAACTGAATAAATATAGACATGGAATAAATAGCTCGGGTCATAACATGGTCCAATATCCCACTACCGAAACAGTGAACCACCCCAACAACCAAACGAGGACTAGGAGTGATACACCATTCCATGATAAGACACTATCCCGTTCCATAATACAAAATGAACGTAACCGCTATGTGAATACAAATTGAAGACGACTTTGGTGCGTATGAGTAGGTAAAGGAATAAAGCATAGCAACCGCTAGAGGCTTGCGCATGAACTAGTATACCTCCAGACCGTATCTGACGCACAACAGGGCCACTGAATGAATATATTCCATAGCTATACTTATCATCACTAGCATACCTCCCGACCATATCTAACGCGAAGTCAGGGCCGTTGCCGGATATATCCTCGAGTGACACACTCATAACTAGAAAACAAATAACCCATAATCGGGCAACTACTGAGGCCAAAATGGGATGTCTCATAGCATACTAATAGTCTTTCTCACCCATGTATTGCACAAGTAATATCCATGACTCAGACAATCCATATCTCAAATGCAAGTCATCCTACCTAGACACACCCTAACTATCGATTGAGCCAACGCACCTAAGGCCAGTCGATGCGCAACTCATGCATATGGGTCCTCACTCATGGTATTATATAGTAACACGTGTCAAGGCCATAGAAGTTATATCAATAACTTTCCAACTAATGGTAAGTCCACTAACTCTAGGTCAACTCACAAACCCAAGACATCGATGGCAAACTCCATGGCACCCAAGTCAAGCTTGGACGCAGACAACTATAACTGTAAACAACAAGCACAAAAATAAAAACTTAATTAAAACAAAAAAAGAACAAAGGCAAGGTATCTTGCCTGGAACATCGAAAATAGGATGACATCGGTCTGATTCCAACTGTAGTCGAACAATCACGAACACCTAAATTATAAATAAACTAAAATAAATGATAACTAAAATATCTCAAAATACCATATAATAGTATCTACTTAAGCATATTACACCAAACTAGTTTCTATCCAATATAAATATTATACTAGCATGACAAAATAATATTCTATAATTTAAAAATAATTACTTTAAGTTCTAAAATAAAGATATGTAAATATATTTTTGGAAAAATATCTAAAATTAATTCAATCATATTACACACACACACACACACACACACAAACTACATATGAAATAAATGAAAATATACATATTCTAGCTATTCTACATACACATGAAATCATGCTATTAGGTAAAAGTAGTATTTTTATAAACTAAAAATAATAATCATAAATTTTGGAATATTTCTTAAAAATATTTAGTAATAATATTTAATCATAAATTTTATAGAAAATTACACTTTGACTAAGTATATCAACTTATTGGCTTGATGGGCCAACTTATCGATTGATTCAAAACCAAAAATAAATATAAAACTAATATATTTATATTCTAAAATAAATCACTAAATAATGGAAAATAAATTATTTTATGTGGAAAATATTTACTCGAAACATTATGAACACATTATACATTTGGATATCGGAGACAGTTTCAATCGAAACTCAATTACGGTAACCGCATTCGACGAAGATGGTAACAATTAAATATAAAATGATTGAAATATCAAAATCTAATTTGTGGAGATCAAAGAGGGTCAAGTTAGGATCATTACCAAGTAATTTCTTGGTATTAAAGGCATTCCAAGTAGATGAAAACCACTGTGCGAGAAAATAGGTTAAACCTGGACAAGTTTTTGTAGAACGCGTGCCCTGACCAAACAGAAGCAAACCGTGATCTACAATTTTGTGGAGAGGTAGAGGACACGTATAGGAACTTCTTAGTTTTGGTTTTATAAGAAACAGATAACAAAAAGTTGGACAAACACACGCACGAAGAGGACGACACTGCTGTGATGTACATATTTGATCGGCTCGGGTTATGCCAACTTCAAATCCTTGTGCTGACTTCCAAAGGAGTTGTGGTTGACTCGTGGCTTATTTTGGTGAAGGGGAAGGTTTTTAGGGTCTTGAAGAAGGTGGTGGAAGGGATGAAAAGGGTTGGGAAGGTAGAGGATTTTGTTTGGGATAGAGAAAAGGTGTGCGGTTTTCGTAGAGAAACCCTCTTGGGTTTTCAAGTGAGGAAGAGGTCACAGCCAAAAATTATAGGTTTAAAATATAGAGGATCAAAGTTTAAAGGGGTAGGATTGATTTAGTTTTGGTTTGAGAAGATTTGGAGAAGATTTGATATTTAAATCAAAAGGTGCAAAAAGATGTGTCAAAAAAAGATTCAAATAGAAATCCATTTTAGGAAAGTTGATATGGAGTTGTTTAAAATAGATATGAATAATATGGTTCTATATTAATTTATTTAAATCAATCTAAAATATTTCTAACAGATTAGGGTACCCTAGAATAGGCTTCTTTGGTCTCTAGTTGGACTACTTTTGGTTCGGTAGAATTTTTAGGACCATTTTGAGTTCAATATGCCTATAGTTGAGTCTTATGTGCCATTTGAAAATAAATAGCACATAGAAACCCAATTGCGTGGTACACTATTGGTATTTGTATAGTAGGCTCAAAATAGGTCAAAACTATATATTGAGTCAAATGGCTTGGATCAATGTCGAGTCACGAAATTAAATTGGAAGATACGATAAATTTTACAGTAGATGATAAAATAACCTAAATTGATCCGAAAGTTGTGTAATAAAAATAGAGAACAAGGGAACATGTTTGAATGGCACATGATTTATCAAAATGAATACAAACTTATCTAGGTCAAAATACATGAAGGATGTTTATAGAGATTGACATTTCTTGTGCTCCAAAAATTGAATCTACGAAAAAGAGTATCAAATGATAAAAAAATACTAAAAAAATATATCTATTAATAAAATAGTTATAAGGAATATATTTCTAAAAAGACCTAGAGGATGATAATGAGGATGGGGACTGCCAAATACATGAATGACCAACGCTCGATCTTGATGGTTTAAATTGTCTAATGGAGGTGGACAGTAACACTTAGAGTCTACTAGGGAAGCGTTCGATGGCAGAAATAAGTTCTTCTATTCAAGAAAAGGCTTTAACATATGTGTTGAGTAATCAAGAAGAAATTAGAAAGCAATTATGCAAGGATAATGGGTCCAAACTGGTTCTTTATTCTTCCACAAAATAAAGTGGATACCCGAAATCATTAACTAACACACATGATAGTGGAAAGGATAAGGTCGGGCAAGGTACCCAAGGTAATGTTAGTAAATAGAGGAAAAAGGCACATAAGGAGGGTACTCGTCCAGATAATCTGCTAGGAGATGCTACTGATAGGATTAATCATATAAATAGTCCCGATGTTCGAATAAATTTGACCGAGGACAATCCTAAATGTCAAATTCTTGTTCAAAGCATAGAAGATGTAACAAAGGTGTATAGAAGGTAGAGGAGGAAAACTTACTCCCCTTGAGAGTAAGTTTGAGGATTAACAAAGGGATCCCTTCCTGTTATTAATGTCTATATTAGCATAAAATCTGAGAGGCCCATGTAAATTCGATTGGAAGATGGAGATAGGTAAGAGGCAACAATGTAATATTATATGCTTATTGGAATCTAAGATCAAATTGAAGCTCTAACTAAAATGACAAGTTCCAACACATTGGGTGATTGAATACAACCTAGATCTATATGATACATCAAGGGTCTAGATTTTATGGGACACTAGAGTCTAGACTGGGTAGTAGTCTTTCGATTATAATAACTTATTATCCTCGAGTTTACAACTCAAAGAGGATTCAAGCTAATGATGGGTACGGTGTGTCAGCTATTGCAGAGCATAATAATTGTGTTGAGTTCAGCTATCAGACTGCTTTCATTAAGGGGTTATCTATAGAAGAGAATTGTCTTCTAGCACATGAGATGGTTCAAGATTTTAATAAAGATGGAGGGCGTAAATCTTGTATCAAATTGGATTTGCGAAAAGCTTACAAAATGGTGAATCAAAAGTTTTTATGTCATCTAATGAAGGCGATGGGCTTTGATGCTTGGTGAGTAGTACGGATTTGGGAATGCATCACAACCCCATACTATTTTTGTATGGTGAAGGGCCAACCACATGGTCTATTTACAAGTAATAAAGGTTTACGGCAAGGAGATACCCTCTTCCTATACTTATTTACTGTAGTAATAGAGTATTTCACTTGTATGATGGATCTGGCGGTTGTTCGAAAGAGGATCACACCACTTTTTAAACAAGTACCTCATGTGGTTTCTCACCTCATCTATGTTGATGATTTATGTGTATTTAACAGCCCTCGAATAGGGGAATATGTGAGATAAAGTTACTAATGGTAAAGTTTGGAAACATCTCTGGATTGCAACTGAGTAGAGAGAAGAGTCATGTCTATTTCAACCATACATGTCCTCATTAAGATTATTAGCAAAATCTTCTCCAGATCGAGAGAGGCTCATTGCTAGTAAGTACATGATCTTGACTATCAAGGGTGGTTGATTATATCCGTAAATGTATAGAAGGCTAGAAGGTGCTAACCTTATCTTTTAGGGTTTGAATCAAGCTTTTTAGGTTGGTAATAACTGACATTGCTATATATTGGCTCTAGGCTATCCTCCTACCATAGATATCACTCATCGAAAAAAGAAAATCTGTGACTATTTTGTTTAGAGTAGAGACATGCATGGGAAAATTGTTGTGGACCTATTATTCTTAACATACCTAGAATTAGGGACTAATGGTAAATTGAGATGACGGACACCATCAGAGATAATATGAACGTGGTGATGAAAAGTCAATTGGTAGTTTGTTTACTCAGAGGTTAATATGGACATGGTAAACATAGGATCCGTTAAATATATCTTACTCAGAGGTTATACGAACATGGTAAAATATAACTTTGTGGGGATGTAGGAAACAATTCAGAGGTAATGGACGTAAATGTTTTCTGTTAGGGATATAGCGACACAGAGGTTGCTAGGTAAGGTTGTTTACTCAGAGATAGTATGGGCAGGGTAAACATATGATTTGATCAGAAGCATCTCACTCAGAGGTTATACAAACGTGGTAAGATAGAATTCTGTAGGGACATAGAGAACAATTAAGGGGTAATATGGACATGATTGTTTTCTACTAGAGAAAATTATAAAAAAATGTCCTAGAACGACTGGGCTCAGAGGTCATGTTTACTCACGTGGGGAGCAAGCCTAGCCGGGATAATGACAATCAGATAGTTCAGAGATAATATAGACGTGAACTATAACCTTTGTTAAAAATGAACTTTTTCGACCCAGTCGGGAATCACAAAATGAGACATCTTAGGACGACTGGGCACCGAATCGTATTTTATTTTTGCTGGGAATGGAATACAACAAAACCCTATATTTTTATTTGGCTCCGCTGGGGATAGGAAAGTATATTCTAGGACTAGACATAGTACTTCTTGAGGAACTTGCCATTGATCAGCATCATTAACAAGTCTCCATTTGGTTTTATGAGCCGATAGCTGCCGTTGGAATACACCAATTCTACCACGAAGGGGCCTTCCCACTTGGCTTTGAATTTTCCAACCGTCTTATGGGTCATGACCATCGATCATCTTATTGATAACACGAGGTCACCTACTTGGAATGCTCTTTCCTTGATCTTTTTGTTAAAGGCTCCAAAAATTCGTGCCTCATAAAGCTTGACGCATTGTTGAGCTAGAAGACATTTTTTATCGAGCGCCTCTAACTCTTGTAATCGATGACGTTGATTGTTTTTATCCATCAACTGATTGGTAATAGCCACCCGTAAAGAGGGGATATAGCTTTTTAGGGAAAGGACTGCTTCCAAGGAGAATGTGTGTTACCAGTAGGGGTCCAGACCGTTGTATGGTAGGCCCAGAGGCATTTGTCCAGCTTCTCATTTTAGTCGTATTTGTTGGACGAGATGACTTACTTGAGTAACTTGACAATAAATTTATTGAACACTTCCGCCAATCCATTCTCTGTTGGATTGTAGGAGGTCGAAACTATGTTCTGGATTCAATTTTCATCACAAAATCGATGGAAGGTGTGACTTACGAACTGGCGGTCGTTGTCGCGGATGATCCTCCGAGGTATCCCCAAAATATAGACAACGTGATGCTTAACAAAGCTGACCATGTTTAAGGTTTTCACTTTGACAAGTGGTATCATCTCTGCCCACTTAGGGAAGTAGTTGGTGGTGGCGAGGATGAAGCACTGCCCTTTGGATTACGGCGGACTGATTGATCCAATGACGTACGTCCATGCCCCATGCCTTAAATGGCCAGGATGCAGCTGTGGAGTGTAGGAACTTAGAAGGTTGATGGATGAAGTCAGCAAGTATCTGACATGCTCTACACTTTTAGGCGTACTCAACAACATCTAACATCATCGTGGACCAATAGTAGCCCATGCATCGAAGTCGATCCTGTAACTTAGGACCAGGTTGATGAGCTCCACAAGTACCGTCGTGCGCTTCTCGGAGTATTTTCTTTGTTTTGGTATCCGATAAGCATCGAAGGAGGAGTCCATCATAGGAATGATGATACAACATTTTAGTGGCAGTACCATAGTAGAATCGGGGAGAGCGTATTCTAACGGAGGCGACTTCCTTCGGGTCATCTGGGAGGATCCCTTAGACTGTGTAGTCTATGAATGGAAATCGCTAATCCCTAGCATTGCTATTGGTGTCCATCTCCAAAGAGTAATTCAGACGCATGCATATGTTGTTCTTGGGACATACCAACCCTCGACCAATTACTGTAATAGAATGTTTGGTCGCGACAGGGGCTGCCAAGGCAGTGACTAGATCAGCGAGAGCATTACCCTTCATGTTCTGTAGTCGGGGCATGTGTTCTATGTAGAAACCATAAAAGTAGAGATTATGTCTATTGTCGCCTTGTGGTAGGGGAGCAAGTCCTCATGTTGGACCTCATACTGGCCACTAACATGATTTACTATCAGTTTCGAGTCGCCATAGGCCTCTAGATAGTCAACCCCGACTGTTTATCTAGTTGGAGTCCAATGATGAGAACATTATATTCTGCCACATTGTTCGAGCAGGGCTGCTTAAAGGAATACGCCCGATGAATAATCCAGGCCTTCGGGAGGTAACTAAGACCACCCCACTCCTAGAACAATTTCGCCCTTGGGCCCTATTCTCGAAGCACTGTCAAGAACATTTGTCGAATGGGCACCTCTATTGTTGTCGTATTAGATTCCAACACTTCATATGGGATGCCATCATAAAGCTTTGATGTTTCTGTAATTGGATGTGTTGCCATGAAGTCGGCCAATGCTTGACCTTTGACTGCCTTCTGTAAGACGCAGACCATGTCGTATGGTGACAATCGGATTGCCCACGTTGCTAGGTGGGAGAACTTCTTCTTGCGACCATGAAGATATATAATAAAATTATATCAGGTGTAACGAAAACATGTAACAGGTTCCCCTTTATGAGAGTTCTTGCTGTCTTTTGTGGAGCTAGATATTTTTACAAGAGATATTATGGACATAGTAGAAAATAGATCGTAGGATCCACTGGTATGTAGGACCATTAAGAACCTCTAGAGGGGGGTCAATAGAGTGTGTGCGTGTGCAGCTAAAATAATCACAATTAAATAGTTTAAGTAGTTAATAACTATGGCTGTAATAAAGAGACAGAATTGTAAGTGCAGCAAGAGATATAAAATCAAACTCAGTGAACGCTGCGATATATACTGGTTTCCCTCTGAGAGGACTAGTCCAGTCGTAGGTACTCTTGTCCGCTATTAATCTACTATTCACAAGCTAATTGAGAGCTTGCAGTCTCTTTACAATACCGTGCTTGCTGATAAGTGCACGACAGACTTCACAACGCTGTACTTGGTGACGAGCGCACGATCGGCTCTGAAAACTGAGATGTATTCTAAACTTGAAAAACCTCTTTACAACTCTGTAAAACAAATACTCTAAATCGAACAGATGTTACTGGCTTTGGATAACAGTTGTATAGGTGGAATGTGAAAGCTTTAGATCGCTGAAAAACACTTTAGAAATAGACAGAGAGAAGTGTGAAAGAGTGATTAGATATAAAAAATTCTCTTCTATTTATAGGTGTTTTTGGGGACCGAACTCGGGCAGAGTTCGGATGCGAAGATCTTGCAGACGAACGTTGTATGCAGATTTGGAGGCAACTAATATTTGAATTTGAGTAGACCGAATTAAGACCGAACTCGGCCTGAGTTCTGTCAATTTAGAACATAGATATTAGGACCAAATTTATATAGTATTTGTGGCTTTTTGGATAAGTGGAGCTAAGATAAATGGGTAGGCTTTTTAGATAAGTGGACTGTATATAATCTAAGGCAGAAATACCCGATCGATTTTACATTCTGTGTCCTAGACTCAATAAAGGATAAAATACAGAATAAAATATAAAATGACTCGATCTGATTCCTATTCAATTTGCTTTTGGATGACGACTTGAATGCTTGCTGTAGATGCAGTACGCTCTTTAATATTGATTTCACTTGTCCTGAAATGTTACCAACAGTTCGTATATTTTGTATAACGACTTTAAGTTATCGTTGATATCAAAATCAGATGTGACCATTAGGCAATGGGCCAATAATCTCTTCCATTTTGATAATTGACAAACTTGAGTCTATACCAAAATATAGCTAATATATAACTTTGAAATAATATACCTGACTTGTTCTTTGATTCATCGTTTGAATTTTTGAAATTTTGGTATCGCTCTTCTCCCCCTTTATTATGTACAAAATGTGTAGCTCCCCTGTAATGTGTGAGGCCAATAATTTATAAAAAAATTCACAAACAAAGACAAAGAAACAGAGTAATAACCATAATATACAAGTCACAGCATAAGTAGAACTAGTAGCGGTGAACTAAAAAACTGAAATATCATAAATTGAACTCAACTGAAGTACATCAAAAAGTGCATTAAAAGTCATAATATGAAAGTTTATGACTTTAAAAATAACTAGATAAAGTCTAACTATAACAGTTTAGACTAGTACAAAAAGCAACTACAAAGATCATCATCTCTAGCAAATAAAAACAAAAAAAATACTAAACTAAAGCCCACATCACATCTGTGTGTCATCATCTCCAGGAGGAGTGGGTGGCTGGAGATCAAAGTAGGCAGTGGTAGGATCAAAGTGTTGAAAATTAGTCTTATTATCAAACCTCGGTCCAGAAAAACTGGAATGATGGATCATACGAACTGGATATACAGGGTCATGCGACAAACTCCAGTGAAGGTCAGCTATGCTGTTCCGTAACACCTGTGACTGTGAGGTGTGTCGGAACTCTACATTAACATAAGTTTGATGTCGTTGTCCCGAGAGGGCGACAAACTCATCGAAGCGCTGATAACATTGCTCAAAGAGAGCAACAAAGTCATCGAATTGTTGATAGAAATGCGGGTCAAAGCCAGAAGCAAGAGAAGCTGGAGAAGGGGCATCTGGATCATCAGCAGGAGCAGGCTCAGCACCGGGTGGAGGAGGTGGGTTAGGATAAGTCCTGGATTTAATCATCTCAGAAGATGTAGAAGAATAAGGACATGCAAGATTGATTTTGAATCTTCTAAAGATAGTTGCTAGATGCATGGGGTATAAAAGGTTACGCCCTGGATGCCTGCAACTGATCATCCAAGCTATAAAGGTCTTGGAAACAAAAAATAGAACTCCAAAATGTAGATGATACATTGCGGACATCTCATAAAACGTGATCTCATCAGAAGATCACGTTTGGGAAGCAAAGCAGAGAAAATAAAGCGATGTAAATCATAGAAATTTTGATTAAGGTGCTTTGAGTACACCCTACCGTTTTGAGGAACAGGTCTAGGGTGACATATAGCCACTTTGAAAGAATCACGAGTTACACCTTCCGGGAATTGAACATGACGAATATCAACCAAAGTCTCGCTGACATCCGACATGTGAAAGTATTCACTAATGTTGGTTGAGTTAAATTCAATGTCATGACCACCGAAACAAGAATAAATGTTACCGTTGTCCTTAACTTGCATATTGCAATAGAACATACGGACAACATTGTCATAAATATTGTCAGCGGTTTCAAAGAAGTCATGGAGAGAAAGTCTTTCAAAAGTAGGAGCGTATTCTAAAAATATAGTAGAATTGACGGAGCGTACTGGACAAATATCTCTACCATAAAAGAGTCAAACCAAGCAATTGAATATTCTACAGAACGAAAGAATACAGAATCATAATCCTCGTCGTCAGTAGGACGAGCGGGACTGAAAATGCTAACAGGTTCATACTCCAAAGTTGAAGTTGAACCCGCTTGGAAAGAAACTTTCTTTCTCTTGTGGATCTTAGGGGCCATAGAAAATAAGAGAGGAAGAAAAGATAGATGCCTCAAAAAAAGTGGAGAGTTGAAGACGAACCCACTTGGGAAGCAACTTTCTTCCTCTTATGGAGCTTAGGAGCCATAGAAAATAAGAGAAGAAGAAAAGATAGATACCTCAAAAATAGTGGAGAGTTGAAGATGAACCCGCTTGGGAAGCAACTTTCTTCCTCTTGTGGAGCTTAGGAGCCATAGAAAATAAGAAAGAAAGAAAAGATAGATATATATACCTAAAAAATAGTGGAGAATTGGAGGAGGGAGTCACCTTCCGAGCTTCTTAGATCTAGGGTTGAAGGAGGAGGAGATCTTGGAATATGAAAAACTAGGTTTTTGAAGTGTTTTTGGTGTAGAAATGAATAAGAAGAAGGAGTATGGAGGGTTTTATAAAGGTCTAGGGCCGGCTGCTGTTCTGGAAATCCGTACCGACGTTAACCGAACTCGGTCTGAGTTCTGCCCGAGTTCGGCCACTTGGATTTCCTGTTCATTAATGTATAATGAATGATAAATGCACTTGATAACTTTTAAAACTTCTTCATTTGATAATGTTTATTACTTTGGGTTAGCTGTAGGGGCCAGATCTCAGCTAGCGGTAGTCCGAAGACTAGTACACCGTGTCACTTCAGGCTATTTATGCATGTTTGACAGAAGGGCCCTTTTGACTTGTGCCCAAAATAACTTCAATTAATAAATTTTAAAGTTTTATGTTTTAAGAGTTTTTATTAATCATAATGCATCATGAATCAGAAAATTCAAGTATGCTCAGCTCTCGACGCAGATAGTTAAAGCGGTCTTTAACCAGTTATTTTGTGAAAATATATGCTAGTTGATGATCTGTGTCAATAAACTCTAAGCAAATATCCCCTTGTTGTTGGTGATTACGTAAAAGATGATGACAAATTTCTATGTGCTTTGTGCGTGAGTGACAAATAGGGTTCTTAGTCAAGTTAATCGTGCTAGTGTTATCACAATAAATGTGAATCTTTGTATAGTGCAGATTATAGTCTTCTAGAGTGTGCTTCATCCATAAAATTGGAGCACAATAGCGTCCAGCGGCGATATACTCAGCCCCTGTCGTTGATAACGCTACAAAATTTTGCTTCTTGCTAAACCAGGAGACTAAAGTTTTACCTAGAAAATGAAACGTAATGCTGGTACTTCTATGGTGTACTTTGTATCCTACAAAATCTGCATCTGAATAACAGATCAAGTCAAAATATTTGGTTTTGGGATACCACAAGATGACTATAGAAGTTTCCTTAAGGTATCGAAAGATACGCTTAACGGCGCATAAGTCTGATTCCTTAGGATTAGCTTGATATCTAGCACAAATGCAAACACTAAACATAATATCAGGACGACTAGCAGTAAAATATAATAAACTACCAATCTTACCTTGATACTTATGCTGGTCGACTGGTTTGCCACTTTCATCAATGTCAAGCTTGGTAGATGTAGCCATAGGAATTCCGATAGGCTTTACGTTGTCAAAGTCATACTTCTTTAGTAGATCCTTCGTATACTTAGCTTAGTTGATGAATGTTTCCTGTGAGTGTTGTTTGATCAGAAGTCTTAGGAAGTTGTTCAGCTCTTCCATTATTTGCACAAGTAGAACCAAAAATGATGTCATTGACATATATTTGCACAAGTAGAATACCATCATCTAAAGACTTGATAAACAAAGTAGTATAAACTCTTCCTTTTGAAAAATCATTTTTAAGTAGAATGACACTTAGTCGTTCATACCAAGTGCGAGGGGCTTGTTTGAGTCCATAGAGTATTTTTCTAAGTTTGAAGACGTGATCGAGTTTTTGAAAATCTTCAAAACTAGGGGGGTTGTTTCACAAAAACTTCTTCTTTCAAGTATCCGTTTAAAAATACACTTTTCACGTCCATTTGAAATAATTTGAAATCATGAAAACATACAAATACACAAAACATACGGATAGCTTCTAGTCTAGCAACATGAGCATACGTTTCGTCATAATCAATACATTCTTCTTGATTATAACCTTGTGCAACTAGACGTGCTTTGTTGCGTAGGACTTGTCCATCCTCACTTAGTTTATTTCGGAACACCCATTTGGTACCAATTATCGATTGACCAATAGGTTTAGGAACGAGTTCCCAAACTTGGTTTCTCTCAAATTGATTAAGTTCCTCTTGCATGAAATCAATCCAAAATTCATCAACAAAAGCATATGCTACAATTTTAGCTTCTATTTGTGATATAAAAGCAACATTAGCTGCTATATCGGTATCTTTATTTGATTAACGTGTACTTACACCCTCGATACATCACCTATGATGAGCTTCTCTGGATGATCTGGCAGGAATCTCCAATATTTGAATCTTTCTGTTAGATCTTCCATAGGGCTCTCTCCGATATCAGTATCTTTGGATGACTTGGATTTAACCTGTACATCTTCATCATCACTGTCGCTAGATCTGTGACTATTGAGCTCATCAAAAGTGATGTTAATAGATTCTTCTACAATAATAGATCTTTTATTGAATACTCTATATCCCTTACTCTTAGCAGCATATCCGAGAAATATTCCTTCATCTGCTTTAGAGTCGAACTTTCCTAAGTTATCCTTGGTGTTCAGGATAAAATAGCGACATCCAAAAACTTTAAAATAAAAAATATTAGGAAGCCTTCCAAACCAAAGTTCATATAGTGTTTTCTTCGAAATAGGTCGAATTAACACCCTATTCAAAACATGACAGACTATACTAACAGCTTCTTCCCAAAAATATTTGGGAAGATTATGCTGATTCAGCATGACTCTAGCCATCTCGCTTAGAGTTCAATTCTTCCGCTCCACAACACCATTTTGTTAGGGAGTTCTAGGACAGGAAAACTCATGGTAATATCCACTATCATCACAAAACTTTTTGAAATCAGAATTTACGAATTCGCCACCATGATCACTTCGGATACGAGTAATCATGAAGCCTTTTTCATTTTGTAACTTTTTGCAAAATATCTGAAATTCAAAAATAGCATCACTTTTATTTGATAAAAAGTAAACCCAAGTAAAATAAGAAAAATCATCAACAATAACAAAAGCGTAGAGCTTACCACCAAGACTAGCGACTCTACTAGGGCCAAACAAATCCATATGAATTAACTGTAAGGGTCTAGAAGTACTTACAGCGTTGATAGATTTAAAAGTTGACCTAGGTGCCTTGTTCTTTTCATAATCAGCACATACCATGTCTTTGTTAAATGTTATTTCGGGGAGTCCTTTTACCAATTTCTTGGTGCTAAGTCGTGAGATCGTATCCATATTAGCATGTCCTAGCCTCATGTGCCATAGCCAACTTTCATCCTGATTTGCTATTAGGCACCTTCTTGAATTGTTAGTACTCTCTAGAAAAAAACATAAATGTTGTCTTTTCTAATCCCTTCATATATGGGATTACCAGATGACATATCATATATAGTATATTTGTCTTTTACAAAATTGATGTTATAACCATTATCTGCAAATGACTTATGCTAAGTAGGTTATGCTTTAATTCTGTAACTAGACAAATATCTTTTATTACTGGATAAGGAGACATACCAACAACGCCATTTCCAATTATATCACCTCTCAAGTTATTTTTCGAAGAAAACGTATCCTTCTTTCTTCATTGATAGCATAGCGAATAAAGATGCATCACCAGTCATGTGCCGCGAACATCCGCTATCGATGATCCACTTGCTTCTAGCATGAGAGGGTTGAGGGTCCATCTACAAAATGAGTAGATGAATCCTTTAGTACCCATTTCTTGAAGGGTCCATATTGATTAGTCTTAGGTCTCCAAACAAGTGTTTGATTTTCAACAAGCTTTCTTATTAGACAATACTGTGATATGTGCATGTGTGTACCATAATACGTGCAAGTAAGTTTTGAAAAGTGTTTTTTGTGTTGACAGGTAATTGTGTTCTTTTTGAAAACCTATACGTGAAAGCATGATAATAAGCGTATTTCTTATATGCTTTCTGTGGTTGAGTCATCTTAGATGTATGCTTAGCATTAGGACTAACCTTAGGCTGTGTCACAGAGATAGCCTGCTTACCGAACTTGATCTCTAACATTTTAGAGACCGCACAAGACTCCTCATATCTAGCAGTCATATCAATAAGTTTTTGCTCTATGACTAAGTGCCTCTTTTTCTCTATGTCATAAAGTTTTTGTACTTTGACATAGTCTCTTTATTTTCTTTCGATGGTAAGGATAGCCTCATGATAGTCTACTTTGAGTTTGGCTATCTCATCCGTGTTACCGATAGCAGATGTCTCTTTGATATCTTCGAAAAGATTAGACAATCTGGCTACTTCGGTTGTGCATACCTTAACCTCTTTTCGAGATTGCTTATACTTGTCTAACACATTTATGTGATTTTCAAGTAGTTCGCTAAAGGCATTTTCTAACCCATTAAAAGTAAAATTATCATACAGAGTGTTAGCAAATACCTTATCGAATGTCATGAGATAGACATTGGTAATGTTGCAGGGTCTGTCCTCTTTCTCTGAATCATTGGCATCATTTTTGTACCAGATGCTTGTATTAGCATACTTCTGACCAGTTGTCATTTTTTTGCTTGATCTTGATCTATCATATGGACTGCTTTTCTTTGAAGTTGGATAGTCCTTCTTTATGTGCCCTGACTTCTTGTATCCAAAGCATATTATTACTTCCTCGTTGCTTTCATTGACGTATTTATTCCTTCTGTTTGATAGCTCAAACTTTAGGAATTTTCTAAAGTTCTTCACTAGTAGGGCTTGTTCATCACCACTGGATGATTCTTCATCGGAAACATTGTATGCTGCTCTTTTGGCTTGAGCTTTCAAGGCGATCGATTTTTCTTTAGGGGTCGCTTCTTCAAACTCTTGTAGGTCTAACTCATGGGTCATCGGCTTGCCCATAAGTGTCTCCAGAGTCATGGTGGTGAGATCATTTCCTTCAATGATTACTGTTGCCTTTGGGTTCCAATTCTTGGTTAGAACCCGTAGCACTTTCCTGATCTTCTTATGATTACTGTAATCTTTACCATGAGATTGCAAGGGATTAGTGATATCTAGGAAATGAGTAAATATCTGTGTAATTGACTCGCCAAATTTTATTTTGAATGATTTATATTCCGGTGTTAGTTTGTTGATTTTGGATTTTTTACTTGGGAAGTCCCTTCATGGGTTACCTCAAGAGGTTTCCAAATATCATGAGACATAGTACAGGTAGAAACTCGATTGAACTCCGTCTTGTCAATTGTGCAGAATAGTGCATTGATGGTACGTGCATCTAGACTAGCCTTTGACTTTTCTTCATAAGTGCATTTGTCATGTAGCTTGTCTATAAGTACGCCCTCAATCACTATACGTGTCGGTTTCTTATAACCGTCAACAAGTATAGACCAAAGATCAAAGTCAAGAGACTTTAGGAAGAAAGTCATTCATGTTTTCCAATAAGTATAGTTCATTCCATCAAATAATGGGGGTCTATTTATGGATTGCCCTTCACCGTTGAATATTGATTTCACGGCTGTCATATATACTCTCTAGGGTTGTTATATTAGAATATAACTTGCTTTGATACCAATTATAGGACCGTTAAGCACCTCTAGAGGGGATGAATAGAGTGTGTGCGTATGCAGCAGAAATAATCACCAATTAAAAAGTTTAAGCAGTTAATAACTATGGCAGTAATAAAAAGGCAGAATTATAAGTATAGCAAGAGATAGAAAATCAAACTCAGTAAACACTGCGATATATACTGGTTTTCCTCTGAGAGTACTAGTCCTGTCGCAGGTACTCTTGTCCATTGTTAATCCACTATTTACAAGCTAATAGAGACCTTGCAGTACCTTTACAACATCGTGCTTGGTGACAAGTGTACGACAGACTTCACAACATCGTGCTTAGTGACGAGTGCACGATCGGCTCCGAAAACTGAGATATTTTTTGAACTTGAAAAACCTCTTTACAACTCTGTAAACCAAAAGCTCTAAATCGAACATATGTTACTGGCTTTGGCTAAGAGATGTATAGGTGAAATGTGAAAGCTTTAGATCGCTGAAAAATACTTTAGAAATAGATAGAGAGAAGAGAGAATAAGTGATTAGAAATAAAAAATTCTCTTCTATTTATAGGTGTTTTTGGGGACCGAACTCGGGCTGAGTTCGGATGCGAAGATCTCGCAGACGAACGTTGTATGCAGATTTGGAGGCAACTAATATTGAAATTTGAATAGATCGAATTCGGTCCAAACTCGGACCGAACTCGGCCTGAGTTATGTCTGAGTTCTGTCAATTCAAAACATAGATAGTGGGACCAAATTTGCATAGTGTTTGTGGCTTTTTGGATAAGTGAAGCTAAGATAAATGGGTAGGCTTTTTAGATAAGTGGACTGTATATAACCTAAGCCAGTAATACTCGATCGATTATACATTCGGTGTCCTAGACTAAATAAAAGATAAAATACAGAATAAAATATAAAATGACTCGATATGATTCCTGTTCAATCTACTTTTGGATTACGACTTGAATGCTTGTTGTAGATGCAGTACGCTCTTCGGTATTGATTTCATTTATTCTGAAATATTAGCAATAGTTCATATATTTTGTGTATCTACTTTAAGTTATTATCAAAATCAGGTGTGACCGTTAGGTAATGAGCCAGAATGGTAGAGAGTTGACACCTCATTGAGGGTACTGTACATGTTTGAATAAAATATAAAGAAAAGTTCTGGCCGTATGGCTGTATATTTATGCCTTCTTTGAAGAGAGAGTTCATCAAAGATGAATGACCTGTTGGGAGGATGAAACATACTTTTGATGTGTGCTTCATTATTTGGGGAAGGCACCATATGTCATGGCTTAAGACTTTTTCCCTTTGTGCCTGGTGATCGGGCGAGTTGTTGGCTACATCATGTCTTCGACAAGGTCGGGGTGAACCCATATGACTGCTTCTATGCCATTGTGAGTGGAACCAATCCTGTGTCATTGTCGTAAGCTGGTAGGAGGTTAACAACCTCCATAGTCTCTTTGGGGATCGGGTTGACACCATCTTAGGCCTCTAGTGTAGGAAAGTCACTAAACTGGAGGGTAACTATGTTTGTAGTGACTGTCTTCCTCATAGTCAAGAGTGAGGACCTTGGCATCAATCAGCCACTTTATCTGCTTTTTCAATACGTAGCAGTAAAGTATTGGGTGGTAGACGTATCTATGATAATGACAATATTTGGGATTATCCAACTTGTCCAGGACGTTTGAGCAGGGAAGTTGGAGCTAATTGCCCTTCATTAGCACATTGAAGAGCTCTACTACGTCGTCATAATTAAAGGAAGAATTTTCTTTTGGCCTTGTCGCCTCCTTCGACTTTTGGTTCAATGAAGCTAAACTTTTGGAAATGTTGATGGTCGAGACCCGCTTCCCTTTTTTGTCTTGGCTACCATTGACAGTATTGCTGCAAGAAGGGCGCTTTCCTCTATCATCTATAGTAGGAAAATTTCCCCCCAAGAGTCGGGCTTCTCTGGCATTATTTTTAGCATTGTCATAGCTAATGATAATGCCGTCCAGTTAGTTCACTGAGTAGAGTTAGTCCAGAGTTTGACTGCTGGTAGCATACTTTTATGACATGAGTCCATCAGTATAGGCTCAGGGGTCCTACGTGGTAATCTCAAGGTCGCCTGGTAGAAGCGCTCGACGTAGGAGCGAACCGGCTCCTTTTCTTTTTGAACAATGTCTATGAGGGAGGACATTATAATATCCATTTCTTCTTCATAAAATTGCAAAAAAAAAAGACGCTTGAGGTCTTCGAAGGAGGAGATGTAGTTGTTAGGGAGGATACAGGACGATTTGTAAGCCACCCCCTACTCCAACGAACAGGTTCGTGAGCAAGATATCATCCTACGACAGGTGTCCCTTTATGGACCCGAATAAAATAACGTATATGCAACTCTAGAGGGGGTGAATAGAGTTTGTGTCGATAATCACAAAATAAAAAGTAACTATTTATCACCTCCACAAAACAACTATCAAGATAGTAAATAAATCAGAGAAAAATGCGAAAGTAAATAAAGATCAGGAAAGCATACGCAAACACATCAATTTTAACCTGGTTTCCCTCGTGGAGGACTAGTCCAGGCCTGAGAACTTTAGCTCAGGATTGAAATCCACTATTTATGAAATAGCGTACAACCACGTGCCTTTACTTAGAAGTGCACGCCAACTTCTTACAAAGATCGTTGTGGCGACACTTAGAATTTTCCAAGCAACTTTATCTGACTCTTACACAAACTTCTAACTGAATAGCACTGAGCACTTTTAGGCTTAGGAAGCTTGGCTAGTAGATGGGAAGGTTTTGGCTTGTATGAGGCTATAGGAGAAGAGAAAATGAGATGAAGAGATGAATAAAGATTGTTGAAATCATGCCCTATATATACTAGTCTGGAAGGCAGAATTCGGCCAGAATTCTGTCCTCAAAATTCAAAAATATGACCGTTGTACCAGCTAGCAATTGGTAACCCTAAAAATCAGCTGCTGGAAATCAGGAGACAGAGTTCGGCCCAAACTCTGCCTCCTAGGTAGCAAAATGGCCTTTGGACTTTGTTTGGCTTGGTTCAGAAATTGGTCTGTTTGTATGGTAGAGCTTAGAGAGATATGTCTAGGGGTTGAGATAACACAGTGCGACTCAACGTACATATTCTCTTAGACTCAATAAATTGAAGATTATAGACTTGGAACAAATAGGAAAAGCAAGATCCCTTTGATGACGCCTTTCTTCTAATATTTGAGCAGACCTGAAGACGTCTTTTTTCTTGACAGCAGTCATCCAAAGATAAGCAGATCTAGAAATTTGAATACCTTTCGGGGGCTTCGCCCCGAACCCCCGATGCGAGGCCCTGGTTTGGTCGCCAGGCAGTTCAGAGAAATCTTTTTGTATGACGCCGTCTTTGGTCTATCATTAATTCTTCATTGCCTATGTCCTGGTTTGATCATGTTTGATCATGCTTAATACATGTCTACAAAAACATGTTAGGCGAGCAAAATATGTTAATGTACGATACAAGCATGGCAATATGATATAGGACAATTAGGACAATGCTAAGTTTAAGTAGCAACATGATAGTGAGTATATAAATATTAGTGACATCATTATGTTAAACTTAATTGATTAGCCATATTCAAAAATACGATGTAATCATTGGGCTAACGTCGAAGTGTGTCAAATATCAGCGAGGAGTTTATTTTACGTTGAATGGGGTCAAGGACTATGGTTTGTATTTAGGAGGGTAAACCACATTGTTCCACTTGGAAGGATACGACTGTCGAATCCTGAATTTTTGTTGCGCTTCTTGCCTGTCTTTGGCATCGACACAGGCTTATAGCTCCCTAAGGGCCTCATGTATATCCTTCGACACTAGAGAAGCAGATAACCATGGAAGTGTATGATTTTCGGTCATGGGAGAAACCTGATAGGATGCGTTATACTCCCCATTAGTTCCTGGGTCCTGACTATTAGGTACTGGAGCCCTTGGTGGCTGTTAATTCAAGCTGGATTTGATTTCCAGGACTACTTGAGTCAAAGCCTGCATGGAGGCACTCAGAGTCTGAACCCTACCATAAGAGCATCGATGCGCTAGAGACTGGTGTTCGACACTTCACCGTTGAACCCATTATCACCCTTTGTCATGTATACTAACATTAAATGTGTGGAAGTAGACAGAGTGGTGGACCTCTCACTTTTGGCCTTCAATACATGGGGCTCGCTGTCTTAAGAGAAGATAAGCATGTTGACATCATCCTCGGAATCCAGAGGGTGGCTACCCCCATCCCTATAGGTGACATGAGCCTGTTGGGTACCCCCATATATCTCAAAATCGGCTCCATGAGAATCACTCTCTTCTCGGAAAGACGGGTTGTTGTGGAGTGTTAGGGGATTGCTACTCCTCCGCTTGGACGTTAGCCATGCCAGAGACGAACTTGGCTTTTGAGTGGGTATTTTAAAACACCCCAGTGGTAGCATCGCTAGCTTGCTTCCTCGAGGTCGGATCTTCGGTGTGGTGGCTGAAACCAAAGGATTGTTGGACTTAGAATTCTTTTTGATAGAAGATGACTTCCAAGTAGCATGGTATGAGGCGGTGGCAGTTCCATATCTTTTTCTGCCTGTACCATCTTTTTAAGACACTAACGATTGGTGCAACTGGTTACTGTCGTTGGAATATAGACTGCTTGGGAAGAGAGACTGATGTTTTGGCGCAACAACAGTTGTTGATGATGTTAGCATAAGTATGCCCTGAAGAAGGCACATTGTGCGTAACGGATGTCTCCCTCACTTTGTGCTTGTGACTAATCACGTTACACAAATCGTGCGAAGGTTCACAGTTACACCTACTTCATGTGCATGGCTAAGTCGATCGATTGGGTGTGTATGTGAATGGTGTGCTCCCTGATCTGATTCTAGCATATGAGATGCATCAAGATCATTGGTGGAAGACTTATTGTGCGACAAACCCACTTCATACGCTCAACCAAACTGGTGCATAGGTTTATCCTGACAACATTTGCTCCCTGGCTTGGTTCTAGCACATTGGATACGCCCAAGTGACAGAAAGGCTTAGGAAACTGATACATTCTGGGCACAGATGCGCTTGGATCAGCTCTGTATAGCTTACCAATAGCTGCATGCAATACTGTTAGTGCACTTCTAGTTTGCTATAGGTGCAGCAGATTGAGCGCGTATTGCCCGTGCTGCCTTGGACTTCTTTGGGAGTGCATAATAGTCAGTCCAAGTTTTTTTCCTTCCCATGCGCTTGGGTTGAGGAGTCAACATGGAAAGAGATCTTATCAAAGATAGACCTCTTTCCATGCACAGAAGGGTTATTGTGCCTCCTTTTAGAGAAGCTCTTCTGTTTCTGTTGTGCCTTTGCTTAGAGGCGCATGGTTTAGGAGTCAATGGTATTCTTCCTAACAGCACATGGTGTTTTAGAGCCATGTGCCACAGAAGAGGATGCAGGGAGCGCATCCCCTCCAGCCTATGGGTAGGGCGCAGTAGCCTTGGGCACCCAAGTACGATGAGTCTTCTTCGGCTTTTCTAGCCTTTTCGAAGGACTCGCGTTGTCCCCAGCGAGTAAGTCCTCGAAAGCTTGCTGGTTGAAGCACACGACCAGCATCTTCTGTGATGACAAAAAAACAAACTTTTGTATTTAACAAATGAAAGAAGTACAAAGAAATCCTAAATTAAAATTCTAACACTACAACAAAAAGACCTATTAATGACGTTTGATAAGTGGATTTCATGACGGCTGATAAAAAAGCGTTATGAAAGTTCGAAATACCTTTTTTCTATGACGGTTTGGGCTAATTCTGGACTTTTCATAACGTTTATAAAACAAAATGTTATTAATATTTTAGAGCGGTGGCAAACTTGTAATATTTTTTAAGTTCATTTTTGACAAAATCCTGCGCTTCAACAAAATTTTTTCTCTCCCCCTCGTTCTGGTCTTCTCCTTCTCCGATCCTTTCTTCTCCCTCCTCTCCCCCAACTCCAAAATCCCATAAATCCAAAACCCTAACTCTAGTTTAGCAATACCCTCCTCTCCTCCTCTTCTTCTCCTTCCTTTTCCCCAACTCCAAAATCCTAACCCTAGATACAAAACCCTAAACCTAGTTAGAAAGGGAGGAGGAGATGGGGAGGGAGCTGGCAGCGCAGGCGGGCCGACGGCTCTGGCACGGCCTCTCTGACGCCGACGTCGTGTTAGGTGAAAAAAGAGAGCGGGACAGCCGATTGTGGTCTCTCCGCTCTTCTTTCCTCTTTTCGATCGGGCGTTAGCGAATTCGCGGTAGCCACCGAACTCGGCGGCGCACGGAGGACCGACACCAGGAGTCAATCGCTATCATCTGGACGATGATGGTTCTCCTTGGCAGGCCAGGGTGTCCGTGTCGTCTCCGTCGCAGCAGTAGTCATTGATCGAACGATCCGTGCGGAGACGGGACGATCATTCAAATTAATCTGGTGAATTTCCAAACCATGATTCTCTGATCGAATTTCCCCCTTCCTTTGAAATTTTGATCGATTTGATCAAGAATTTTTGTTGGTGAAAAATCTTGATGCAACAATTTTTTTTTTCGTGGAAACTTTGAACTTGGGCAGATCCATAGTAAATCTCTCAACAATTACAGTACCAAGTATTCGTGTTGAAGCCTCGTGTGACTAAAACCATATTTTTGTTGTTTTTTTTTGCTCTCTAGAAGGCTACAAGTTGAACAGCTGAATGGGTGTTACTGCACAGATGCATAATTTCCTCAAAGTGAGCAGCAGATCTGGAATGGAGCACTTAGAGCATCAATAGTAAGACCCATCCCAATTTGTAGACTTTACGTTCAGTATGTAGGAGCTTATTTTTTAGAGTAGTAAGGCTTAATTGGAGTCCCATGATAATCCCGTTCTAGCTACAGGAGCTATAGCTTGGGACTCAGAATTTTTACATTCAGAATGTAGGAACTCATTTTGTAGAATAATAATTCCAATTCGGAGCCGCAATTTCTAAATTCTAGATTTATATTATTTTTTGAAAAAGAAAAAGATACACGAGTCTACAACCACTCATCTTATTTAGGTCTTCATATATATATATATATATATATATATATATATATATATATATATACTATTCTTGCAAAATTCTCATTTTCTTCCCTATATATATCAGCAATCCATGAGCTTGTGACTTTGGGAAAATTCCGAGATAGATATGCTGCAAAACTCGGTTAAGCATTGTAGGTATATCGAGCCAGCAATCTTGATATATCCTTCATTAAATTGAATGAGTGTATAGTTCTCCTTAGGCGATGATGACAACTAAACAAAGAAAGTGTACTTTCCCCTTTATCCCTTCTTGATTCTTTTAAGGTTGGGGGCAAGTAAAACTGTTTTAGTAGAAAGTGATGAGTTCCCATTCATTTGCAACATGCTGTGGAGCTAGTGCCATTAATCTTGCACTTTTTGCTAACTGTAGAGAAAATTAACATTGTATTATATGATGTATGAATTAATACTTTAGACTACCATTTTTTCTCGTCTTGTATTCTCATTTATCCTTCAATTTCTTCTTTGTTTCTCTTCCTCGGCCAATGGCGAGGCACACAGTGCAGCCATTACTTGTCAGGGGAATTAGAATTAAGGAGAGGAGAGGAGAGGAGAGGAAAAAAAAGGAAAAGGAAAAAGGAAAAGAAGAAGAACAAGAATTTTTTTGGCAATGATGATTTGGCTGCTCCTTCAGATGGCGAGGCAGCTCCATTGCAGCCATTTATTGGAAGAAGGGATGATGAGAGTGGGGGTCCACCTCCAATTGTGAGTGAGTAATTATGGACTGAAGCTGAATCTGAGCCTCTTCTCGCTAATTTATGTACCTCTTGGAGCTATTTATGTTATCATTTTCTCTGCTTATGTTATCATTTTCAGGCCAATGAACTGAAGAAAGAAGATCTTAAAGGTTCAAAGGTAATTTCTTTACTATTTTTTTAGTTTTAGATGTAAGCAAAGTGAGTGGTCCATAGCTAGCTTCAAGTTTGGCTTGAAAATTTGATATTTTTTGACAATTTGTTCAGCAAGTTGAGCTTGGATTACTTAAGTTTATCATTTGGCACATGAAGGAACAAGCTTCATGCAAAGATAGCAAAACGCTTTACAAAAAGAAGATTATTAATTTCTGTTTGAAGCTAATCATGGCCAATCATGTAGCGATGGAGGGATTGAGAAGGATGTTCATGGAAATAAAATAGTGAACGCATTGAGAAGGATGTCCATGGAATTAAAACAGGCTGTTGAAATGATAAAAAGTGCTTTGTGATAACAACTTCCTTTGTAGTCAAAGCTCCTTAGAAAAATTTAACTAAATACATTACTTTCCCCTTCGTACATATTCGGATGATTTGGTGCCTAGTATATGATAGCACAAAAGAGCATCACTTGATAGCAGGAACCAATTTTTTTACAGTAAATTTTCCGTGCTAGGTTCCTGTTTTTATTAGTCATCTTTTATCATTTGTATGCTTGGAAAGAACTTAGTCCCATTCTACTTTAAACTTAGGAAAGCTCAGAAGGGGTGTGCTGCACTCTTCAAGGTCTTAAAGACTAGTCGTCTATTAGTTTTTCTGGTTCCAGTTGCAGATTTTTTTCTCTTTTCTTTTTTCCTTTGGTCATTTTTCCTTCTCTCTTATTAAGCTACTCTAGAAAGTAAAGGACTTATTAAAGATTTTTGAATGATACGTCATTATTCTGTTACATAAGTGGGTTAAGTTCATTTGTCATTACAATGGAGGACTATTGGAAGTTCATTGTTTGCTACTGGTTTTTGCTGCACTTTGTAGCTGTATGAGATATCTATTTACAGTTGGTGGGAAAAGCCCCTGCAGGTTCCTTACTTTATTGCAAGCTACTTTATATACCTTAATCCTCTGATAATGGTGATTTCTCCATCTGTCTTCCAGCTTGCAGAGTAGTGTATGCAACTTAATTTTCTACCCTTTCATGATGCTATTCCTGTTTGAAGTGTGACATTCCAAATACAATATGGTTGTAGGTCAAAGTCTGTGATATCTGTGGAGATGCTGGCCAAGAGGAGTTACTTGCATATTGTATTTGTTGCAAGTGTTAATGCAAATCATATGGGCAAATGTTTGCATATTGTATTTGTTGCAAGTGTTAATGCAAATGTCTGATATTCTATATTGTAGATAATATGGTGTGTGGTGTCACACAGAAGATCATGTTATCAGTTTCCTATGGAGTATATAAATAGTTCACAACCTTGATGGACTTGGACAATCTATTGGAAAGGTTGTAGTGTAATCTGGTATTAGTCTATCTTCACTATAGGTTTACACTAGTCCACTTTGTGTGTATTGAACAGGACCACTTGAGGTTGTTCTCTTTGTACTGACTACATAAGAGAACAAACACCTCAGTTATTATGGATGCTTGTACTGTTAATCCGGATATAATAACGGATATGTATATGCAGTGTGCATTACTTTGACTCATAAAAGAGTGAGATTCATTATGGATCAACAACCTCTATGAATTGGATAATAATATTGTATGTATGACGGGTTGTTGATTATAAATAGAATCCATGTCCCGATACATCGGGTTGATGATGTCCTCTTAAGGAGCTCATAAGGATTGTCATGTAAACCCTACAGGTGGATTATATTCGACATGACAAATAAAGTTGAGCGGTACTACTTAAGGATAAAAGATGTCGAATCAATATAGTTGTCAGTAACTTAATTTGATCGACGGACATACGATATCTTAACATGGGGAGCCAAACGAGCATATAATAAAAGGAGCCCACAAACATAATTTGGGATTAGGGAGGTAGTGCAACAATAGCTCATTAGTGGACCGAGCTATTGTTAATGGGCCTAGATTGTGTGTTCGGGCTGAACACGGGATATCCGGATCCGTTAGGAGGCCTAACCCTAATTTCTCCTCATGGTCCCTGTCGTAGCCTATATATATCCTCTATTCTCTGGCCGCCAGATTAATCATAAAAAATCTGAAATTTTCTCTAAATTCGTGATTCACGTAAGGAGAGAAAGAGAGGGCTGCTAAGGAGAAGAAAAGGTTGGGAGATCGTCGCCCACACGACGTCCAACTCGAGGAAGGAATACGTGCAGAAGATCTTGGGGTCGTCCGCTCGAGATTGCCAGGAATTACTTGTCTCCTTTCCGCCGCAGGTATAATTCGTGAACCCTAGTTTCCGCCTATGAAGGGTTAGAACACGTATTAGATCTGTTTAACTTTCTATCGATCAATACGCACACCAAAGGAAGGGTCCTGGGAATCCCCAGTTCTATCAATTGGTATCAGTGCCACTTTGGATCTACGTATTGATTGATACGTCCATGTTGTCCAATAAAACCTGCGCTATGTAATAGTCGGTAGATGTAGATCTGTTCTAAATCGATTTTGCAGGCATCTTAGATCCAACTATTATGATCCAATACATTTTTTTTATTGTGTTGTTTAAACCACGAACATGTCGTGGATGTTGTTGTTGCTGTGGATGTAATTAAAATTACGAGGGTTGATCGTGCTTATTAATTTAATTTTTCAATCTAGATTATGTGTGAACTCCTTCGGGAGGCATATGATTGATGTAATTTTAATTATTTTTGATCAATCGTGATGGCGGTGGTGGTTGTTTCTGACGCCGGACGAGATGCTGGTTTTAAGCAATCCAGAGGCAGACAGATGATTTTCGATGAAGGAATCGACAGCCAAAACCTAAATAGTTGGATATTTTCTCTTATTTTTGTCATTTTGCGCAGCGCCAGATAGATCTGCGCAGCGCCAGATTTTGGATTCGGATAGTTGAGGACGGAGCAACAAAGATGACCATAATAGTTGGATATTTTCTCTTATTTTTGTCATTTTGCTTTTTCTGATTATGCATGTTTATTATTGTGTGGTTATTTTTTTGAAAAACCAAGCCTACATTAATAATGGACAACATGGACATAATATCAACTAGTAGAAAAACCATCATTGTTAAATAACTAAGTGGGAGAGGATTTTTATTTAGTATAAATCCTATGGTCTCCACTACTGGTTTGTAGGTGATGTAATTATGCTTGCGTGTTGGCTTTAGTGCTTTCCTCCATATCGGATGAGTATAATTATGGATCACCAGTACAAACTTCCTTAGGGATAATTGTAGAAAGTTACCTAGTATATGTTCACTTCTCCATCTGAAGGAACTCATTACAAGGTAATGGACTTAGTATTAAGTAATGGTATACACTTAGATACAAATAATGGTATCCTCCCCATCGGAGTTACTGCTATTATTTGTATGACCAGAGCAAGACCAGCATATTAATTTTATTTGTCATAAAGTTATATTGACATGATAGTAAATTAATAAGAAAAATCTACTTGAACAAAGTTGAATTTGTATACGTCCACACTATTGTGGCATGCTAAATTCATGGTGTTCAAGGTGTTGGTGAATTTCTTATTATTGTTTTGAGGGAATCAATATTTAGTTAATTCAAAAAGTTTTTTTGTCCTACATAATTTTATTTATGTGATTCTCAGGATTTCAAAAATGGGTTCTTTCAGTCCACTTATGGAGATTCTTAAAGAAAACAAACTTACTGGACCTAATTATATTGACTGGAAACGTAATTTGGATATTGTTCTGACTGCTGAGGAGTACAAATATGTACTTGTTGAGGAATGCCCACCTAAGCCTGATGCTAACTCTGATGAAGAGGTCAAAGAGGCTTATAAGAAGTGGAAAAAGGCAAATGAGATGGCGCGGTGTTACATTCTGGCATCTATGTCAAATGTACTGCAACATCAGCATCAGGCCATGGCCACAGCTTATGACATGATGTATAACCTCAAGGAACTCTTCGGACATCAGAGTAGAGCAGCTAGGCAGTTTGATATGAAATGTTTGATGAATACAAAAATGACTGATGGTACACCAGTAAGGAATCATGTTCTCAAGATGATGGGTCATCTGAATAAAATGGAGATCCTTGGAGCTGAAATCGATGGGAAACCTAGGTCGATATCATTTTCGGGACTCTGCCTAAAAGTTTTGATAATTTCTGCCTTAATTACAACATGAACAAAAGAAGGGCATGGGACCTCAAGGCGCGGTAAAAAAGCCGAAAGGCAAATGTTTCAAGTGCAAAGGGTCAGGACATTGGAAGACTGATTGTCCACTTCTCAAACAAGGGAACAAAGAAGGTATATCTCATTTACTAGTAGTTAAAACATGTTTAGCGATGTTATCTACCGGCACCTGGTGTGTAGATACAGGAGCCACTAATCATGTCTGCAATACATTGCAAGGGTTCCAGGAAACCAGACGGCTCAGTGATGGAGAGATATGCTTGTTCATGGGTGATGATATAAAAGTATCGGTCGTTGCATTAGGAGATGTTACTTTATCTTTTCTTAGAAATAAGTCTTTGACATTGAGAGATTGTATTTATGCACCTTCACTTAGAAGGAATTTAGTTTCTATTTCTATGTTAGTTAAGGATGGATATTCAGTTTATTTTAATGACAATATTGTTATTAGAAAGAATAAATATTTTATCTGTTCTGGTGCATTGGTTGATAATTTGTATGTCATTAATCCTATTTCGCCCACAATGCAACTTATGAAAATGAATAATATGTCATCTAACTTAAATAAGAGAAAAGAACCTTCTTGTATGAACCAAACATATCTTTGGCACTTACGATTGGGGCATATTAACCTAAGAAGGATTCAAAGACTGGTTGCAGATAGACCTTTGAGTTCATTGGAAGTGGATGTACTACCAGTCTGTGAATCCTGCTTGGAAGGTAAAATGACCAAAAGGCCTATTACGGCAAAGGGGTATAGGGCCAAAGATGTGTTGGAATTGGTTCATTCTAATTTGTGTGGACCCATGACTATCCAAGCTAGAGGTGGTTTTGAATATTTTGTCATATTTATTGACGATTATTCAAGGTTTGGATACATTTATTTTATGCACCGTAAGTCTGAGTGCTTTGAGAAATTCAAAGAGTACAAGGCTGAAACGGAGAAACGTCATAGAAAATGTATCAAGTCATTACGATCAGATCATGGTGGCGAGTACCTCTTTGGAGAGTTTAGGGATTATTTATCAGAGGCTGGGATTGCATCCCAATTGACTGCACCTGGAATGCCCCAACAGAATGGTGTAGCCGAAAGAAGGAATAGAACTCTTATGGAGATGGTTAGATCAATGATGAGTTATTCGGATTTGCCAGATTCATTTTGGGGATATGCCTTAGAGACTGCAGCTTATATTTTGAACTTGGTTCCTTCTAAGTTCGTACCTTTTACTCCCACAGAGCTGTGGATTGGGCGTAAGCCTAGTCTGAAACATGTTCGCATTTGGGGTAGTCCAGCACATGTGTTGAATGGGAAAGCAGATAAGTTAGAATCTCGTACAGAAGTACGCTTGTTTGTAGGCTATCCAAGAGGAACGAAAGGAGGTTTATTTTATAGTCCTAAGGATCAGAAGGTCATTGTTAGCACCAATGCCCGATTCTTAGAGGAAGACTATGTGATGAACCATAAACCCACAAGTAGAGTTGTTCTAGAAGAACTGAGATGTGAGACACCAAGTACTTCAGTACCAACAGTACAAGAGGATGAACCACAAATAACTGCATAACGTGTCACAAATGTTACACCACAACCGATAGTGCCTCGTCGTAGTGGGAGGGTTGTGATACAACTTGATAGATATATGTTCTTGGGAGAGTCGTCAGACTTCGTCCCTGAGGAACAAGATTATGATCCCTGTACCTACAATAAAGCACTCCAAGATAAAGATACAGAGTCTTGGCAAAAAGCAATGATATCTGAAATAGAATCTATGGATTCTAATCAGGTCTGGGAGCTTGTAGAACAACCCGTTGGTGTAAAAGCCATTGGGTGCAAGTGGGTCTATAAGAGAAAAAGAGGATCAGACGGTAAGGTTGAAACCTTTAAAGCTCGACTTGTAGTAAAAGGTTTTACTCAAAGAGAGGGTATCGATTATGAGGAAACCTTTTCTCCTGTAGCCATGCTTAAGTCTATTCGGATTCTTTTATCTATTACATCTCATCTCGATTATGAGATTTGGCAAATGGATGTCAAGACAGCTTTCCTTAATGGAAGTCTTGAGGAAGACATCTATATGAAGCAACCATATGGGTTTATTGAAAAGGGCCAGGAGCATCTTGTTTGTAAGCTCAAAAAGTCCATTTATGGACTTAAGCAAGCTTCCAGATCTTGGAACATATGTTTTGATCAGGTGATAAAATCCTATGGATTTGATCAATGTCAGGATGAATCATGTGTATACAGAAAGTGTGACGGAAATGTGGTGGTGTTCCTAGTACTTTATGTGGATGACATCTTGCTCATTGGAAACAATGTGAAGGTATTATCTGATGTAAGGGTATGGTTATCCAAACAGTTTGATATAAAGGACTTGGGAGAAGTAGGTCACATCCTTGGGATCAAAGTTCTACGAGATCGCAAGAAAAGGATATTGGGCTTATTCCAAGCTTCCTATATCGATACTGTACTAAATCGTTTTAGTATGCAAAATTCTAAGAAAGGTTTCTTACATTTTAGACATGGAATTGCTCTATCAAAGGAGCAGTGTCCGAGGACACCTAAAGAGATAGAGAACATGAAGGCAGTTTCTTATGCTTCAGCAGTAGGAAGCTTAATGTATACAATGCTATGTACGAGACCAGACATCTGCTATGCCGTAGGTATGGTCAGCATATATCAGTCTAACCCAGGACAAGAGCACTGGACTGCCGTAAAGCATATTTTAAAGTACCTAAAAAGGACTAAAGAGTATATGCTAGTTTACCAGGCAGATAGTTTAGTTCCCTTGGGGTATACAGACTCAGATTTTCAGTCAAATAGGGATTCCAGGAAATCTACCTCAGGTTATGTGTTTACTTTGGGAGGTGGAGCCATTGTGTGGAGGAGTATCAAGCAAAAATATATTGCTGATTCCACCATAGAAGCCGAGCATGTGGCAGCCTCTGAGGCAGCCAAAGAAGCGGTTTGGCTCAGAAACTTTCTGTTGGACTTGGATATGGTACCTAGTTTGCCTAAGTCTATTACACTTTATTGTGATAATAGTGGTGCAGTTGCAAACTCGAAGGAACCACGAGCCCATAAGACAGGCAAACACATTGAGCGCAAGTATCACCTGATACGAGATTTCGTAAAGAAAGGAAAAGTTGCTGTGATCAAGATAGCATCAGCCGACAACCTAGCTGATCCCTTTACAAAGAGCTTACCAGCTAAGGCTTTTGACAGTCATGTTGAGGGAATGAGAGTCAGATGTGTAGCAGCATGGCTTTAAGTATAAGTGGGAGATTTGTAATAGTATACTGAAAATCAATGCTTTGAATATAAGTAGGAGATTGTTAGGGTTATATACTAAAAGCATCACTTTTGTAGTAACCTTATTTCCTTAAATTTTGAATGAGAATCATATGGGCAAATGTTTGCATATTGTATTTGTTGCAAGTGTTAATGCAATTGTCTGATATTCTATATTGTAGATAATATGGTGTATGGTGTCACACAGAAGATCATATTATCAGTTTCCTATGGAGTATATAAATAGTTCACAACCTAGATGGACTTGGACAATCTATTGGAAAGGTTATAGTGTAATCTGGTATTAGTCTATCTTGACTATAGGTTTACACTAGAACACTTTGTGCGTATTGAACAAGACCACTTGAGGTTGTTCTCTTTTTACTGACTACATAAGAGAACAAACACCTCTGTTATTATGGATGCTTGCACTCTTAATCCGGATATAATAACGGATATGTATATGCAGTGTGCATTACTTTGACTCATAAAAGAGTGAGATTCATTATGGATCAACAACCTCTATGAATTGGGTAATAACATTGTATGTATGATGGGCTGTTGATCATAAATGGAATCCATGTCCCGATACATCGGGTTGATGATGTCCTCTTAAGGAGCTCATAAGGATTGTCATATAAACCCTGCAGGTGGATTATATCCGACATGATAAATAAAGTTGAGCGGTACGACTTAAGGATAAAAGATGTTGAATCAATATAGTTGTCAGTAACTTAATTTGATCGACAAACATACGATATCTTAACATGGGGAGCCAAACGAGCATATAATAAAAGTAGCCCACAAACATAATTTGGGATTAGGGAGTTAGTGCAACAATAGCTCATTAGTGGACCGAGCTATTGTTAATGGGGCTGGATTGTGTGTTCGGACTGAACACGGGATATCCGGATCCGTTAGGAGGCCTAACCCTAATTTCTCCTCATGGTCCCTGCCGTAGCCTATATATATCCTCTATTCTCTGGCCGCCAGATTAATCATCAAAAATCTAAAATTTTCTCTAAATTCGTGATTCACGTAAGGAGAGAAAGAGAGGGCTGCCAAGGAGAAGAAAAGGTTGGGAGATCGTCGCCCACACGACGTCCAACTCGAGGAAGGAATACGTGCAGAAGATCTTGGGGTCGTCCGCTCGAGATTGCCAGGAATTACTTGTCTCCTTTCCGCCACTTGTATAATTCGTGAACCCTAGTTTCCGTCTATAAAGGGTTAGAACACGTATTAGATCTGTTTAACTTTCTATCGATCAATACGCACACAAAAGGAAGGGTCCTGGGAATCCTCAGTTCCATCATCTTCCAGTTTGCAGAGTAGTGTATGCAACTTAATTTTCTACCCTTTCATGATGCTATTCCTATTTGAAGTGTGACATTCCAAATGCAATATGGTTGTAGGTCAAAGTCTGTGATATCTGTGGAGATGCTGGCCAAGAGGAGTTACTTGCCATCTGTAGTAGATGTACTGATGGCGCTGGTGAGGGTTCAGGCGAGAGTAAGGGATCAGAGGATGAGGCTCTCCCACGACTGTACCGGCTACAGCAGCACCAAGTTGTCGCTCAGCTGCGACACTACTTCTCTTTGGGACTCCCGATATCTTCAAGAGATGGCAGAGAGAAGATCCATGGTCAGAATCTACTTAAGTAAATATTTCTAATAATTTGGTTAGTAAAAGAGAGATTTATTTCTATTTTTTGGGTACATTCTGTATTTGGATATTCAATGTAATGAAGATGTTGATATGTACTCTATTTTGAGAAATGTAATAAAGATGGTGATATATAATGTTAAGTTTTTGGAATATAATATATACTGTGCAGTATAGAGCATTATAAATGTGCTAATTTGAATAGTATAAAGTATTATAAATGTGCTACATTGAGCCTATACATATTATCTATTCATGACGTTTTAAAATTGTTCTGAATTGTGCACTATATATTAACTATTCATAATGATTTTATAGATACTATTCATGACGGTTATTTTATGACACTTTTAAAAAATATTTATAACACCCATTTTCATAACGGTTGCTGTGGAAAAAAAAGCGTCATGGTTCGTCATTAATGACGCTTTTTAGCCGTCATTAAAAGGGTTTTTTGTTGTAGTGTAAGTACAAAGTTTTTGATTCTGGAAAAATATAACAGTGGATATCGAATACCGCAGCTGATTCCTTTACTCCGTTGATGATCCGATGAGGCAAAAGTGGATTACAAGTCTTTGCTCAATAGCAAGAAGGACAACAATTCGGCTCTTTCAATTGGATGCTCAAATTCTTTATGTATCTAGGGCCTGAAATAAATAAAGAGTCCTCCTATTTATAGAATTCTGGAAAAAATCCATCCATGTGTGCATAATAGATGCGCGCGTGGAATTTGGCACACATGAGCGCTATGCGCATGAGTTTTGCTGCGATGTGGTATTTCCGAACATAATGCAGTTACAACTGTGTGCATATGGCACAATTGACTACCGCCATAGTTGGGATGTAGTTGTTGCTGAGATATTGGACGATTGATACCCATCATAGGCATAATGGAGTCGTTTGACACATGGCGCATGCTGATGACTCGAATATCCCAATCTGTTGGAACATAAAAGATTTGATGCGCGTGAAAGCTTTATGGCATGTGGGGACTTGGCGCAAGGTTTCTAGGGCACATGGCCAGTTTAGGCGTATTTCTTCTTAGGCGCATATGAAGTTGGTTGGATCAAGCCATGTGGCATGGGACAGCTATATTTTGTGAATGAGTAATGATTATGCTGACATATATGTCTAGGTTGGCTGTCAGCTCGAACTTTAAAGTATTTTTGTATTGTATGAAGTTAGCAATAATGGCGCATGACGGCTTGGGCTCATACATGCATAAATGATGGAAATTTATTTGTCGTGTAACCGTCGGCTGCACCTATTTTGAGGCACACGCTGCACCATATTCCAAGTGACAACTGACATCTGATACGGTTGTCAATGATGTATTAAATGTTAAAATAGTGGCTGGGGTTCTTAGGCGCATGACCATCTAGGCGCATAGAGTTTTGGCATAGCATAGGTGGGTTGCATTAAGTCTTAATGGTGTCTCCTGAGTGGATGGTTCAGGATGCACATGGTTTGTCATGCGTATGGCCTCTAAGGCACTTGGCTTTGATTTTTCCATGGTTCTATACCCTGTTGTACAGCAGCAAAACTTTTACTCTGCCCGACTAGCCCGCTCCGCCTGGTCTGTCAGCCTATTCCATCCGTCCTACAACTCGTCCCGAAGGCCACTACCCGGCACGAAGGCATACAACATGGTCTGAAGGCCACAACAGAGTTTGAAGGTGCTCCCCGATTACACCGCACCATAGATTTTGCTCTTCCAGGCTAGCCCGCTCCGCCTGGCCGACCAGATATTATCAATTTCTACCACTGAAATTAAATTGTTTTTTTTCCAAGTCTTGACCCCATAAACATTGGCAGCGCTGACTTTCACCTTAACTAGTTAAGCTAGAGGCGCTAATGTGTGTGTGTGTATATATATATATATATATATATATATATATATATATATATATTATATATATATAGAGAGAGAGAGAGAAAGAGAGAGAGAGAGAGAGAGAGAGAGAGAGAGAGAGGCCCGAGCAGTCAGAAGATCGATTCCCGGTGGTGGCATTCACCAAAATCACCATTTTCCATATATATATATATATATATATATATATATATATATATATATATATATATATATATATATATATGGAAAATGGTAATTTTGGCGCAGGCTCCTACTGGGAATCGATCTCCTGACCGCTCGAGCCTCTCTCTCTCTCTCTCTCTCTCTCTCTCTCTCTTTATATATATATATATATATATATATATATATATTTATATATATATATATATATATATTTATTTTTATTTTGTTTTTTGGTTTTTGATAAAAACCCTTCCATTTTATTAAACCAGGCTCGAAAAAGACGAAACCGGAACAAGTACAAGGCGCAAAATGAGAAAGCCTATACAAGTATACCAAAATCGAAAGGCGGACAAAACAACTGAAGCGCCAGGGCTAGGGTAGGAGATCAGACCAGAAATCTCTTGAACAGTGGGTGCATAAGGTGCTCCGTTTACGACATTGGCGGAACACTTCCCGCAAAAGTTGGTCTGCGGTGTAATGGTGGCCTTCATAAATCGCTTTGTTGCGATTCTTCCAAATCACCCACGTAGCGGCCGCTGCAACGATCTGGTGACCATGGGAAGCAGATGCCCAGGAGGCCGCAAGATCGTGGAAGCGTCCGTCGCTCGGCTCGATACTGCAGAGCCGATTGAGGGTCCTCCAGATATGGTAAGATAGGTTCCCTTGGCGGAAGATGTAGTCAATCGTCTCAGCCTGACGATCGGGACAGCAAGTGCATGCGTAGGCTAAACTAATCCCAATGGTATTGAGGATATCGTCTGTGGGCAGTTCCTTGCGAATGGCTCTCCACATAAGGAAATACCATTTCTTAGGGATACAAGTGTACGAGTAGGGGGCGAGGGTGGGGTGCGGCGTCCCTATCCCCTGGATGACAGTCCGTGCCGATCTGACCGAGAAAACCCCCGAAGCCTCGATCGACCACCGTAACTCGTCGGCAATGCTGCCGAGAGTCAACCCGCTAATACGTAAGCTGTCTGCCACTTCGCGACCGGACCAAACGTGGACCTTGTCCCAGTCCCAGTCATTGCTAGTGGGGTTCCACAAGTCTCTGATCCTGCTGTGCCTCGGGATCTCCGTGATGTTCGGAATCAAGTTGTCCCCGACACATCGCTCCAAGAATGGGTCAAATTCACCATCCCCCAGATGAAGTCTCATCACTGGCTCGGCGAGGTCACGGCCGGTGAGGATCCGACGCCACGCCGCCGAGGATCTGCTGTTGTGGGTGGCCACGGACGGGTGGATGTGCTTGAAGTACCTGGCCTTCATAAATGTCGTCCATAAGTTGTTGGTCGTGCGAATCTTCTACCATAGCTTCATAGATAAAGCTTTGACGATATTGGAGAGTTTGGTGAAACCAATGCCCCCCTCAGCCGAAGGACGAGCCATTGAGTCCCAGCTAGCCCAGTGATGCTTGTCTTGCCCGTTGCTATGCCCCCAGAAGAAATGACAGAATATCTATTCGATCGTAGAGAGAACCTTCTTAGGCGGTGAGAATGCGACAAGGGTATGGATGGGGATGGAAGTGAGCACATATTGGATGAGGATCATCTTGCCTGCCGGAGATAAGGTAGCGTTGTGCCAACCTTCTAGCTTCTTCCTGATTCTGGAAATCAAGTCTTCAGAGATGCCACTGTTGGATTTCCCTTAAACCAGGGGACATCCCAGATAGTGGAACGGAGGGTGAGCCACAGCGAATGAAGTCAAGTTGGATAGATTAACCGCTTGCTCTCTTTTGATGTTGTGGTGGGCGTAGATAATACTCTTGGAGGGATTGATCTTCAGGCCAGAGCACCTCGAGTACCTCTGCAGGGTATTGTAGACCACTTCCACCGCTCCAACGTCCCCGGAGGAGAAGATGAGAATATCGTCAGCAAAGGCCAGGTGGATGATGATCGGACACCCACTAGCGGTGTGATAGTGCTGAAAGTTTAGAGTGCTAACCAAGTGGTTAAGGTTTCTACTTAATGCGTCGACGGCAATGATAAAGACTGTGGAGGATAGAGGGTCGCCTTGTCTAACTCCGCGGCTGGATTTGAAGAATCCCTCAGATTGGCTATTGATAACCGTAGAAAATAACAAGTTACTGATAGATCTCCACACGATATTGGTCCAGGTTTCCGAAAAACCGAAAGCTCTAAACACCCAAATCATAAATTGCCAATCCAGTCTGTCATAAGCTTTCTCCATGTCGAGTTTGATGGCGATGTTGCCTCCCCTCGCAGAAAACTTTATGCAGGTGATTAACTCATGGGCCATCATAATATTGTCCTGAATGTTTCTCCCATGAACAAAGCCGCTCTGCTCTACGGAAATGATCTTGGGGAGAATGTCGGCCATTCTGGTAGCGATGATTTTAGAGATGATCTTTTTGGTGAAAGTGCACAGACTGATGGGGTGAAAGTCACGAAAAGACTTCGGGTTAGCTTTCTTCGGGATGAGAATCAGCTTGGCACTAGATATGGCTTTGGGGTAAGTAGCACCTTGGAGAAAAACAATAGCTGCTTCGGTGATATCCTGCTTGATAATGTCCCAGCAGGTACGAAAGAAGACTCCGGAGAAGCCGTCCGGTCCAGGCGCACTGTGCTCGTCCAGTACCCACACCGCTGCTTTCACCTCCAGTTCGGAGGGGGGGCGCTCCAGCTGAGCGTTGTCACTGTCATTGATGAGGTGGGGAATTTGGTCCAAAAAAGAGTTGTCTCTGGTAACCGGCTCTTTAGAAAATAGCTTGGAGTAGAACTCCGTCGCAGCCTCTTGGATGCTCTGTTGATCCGAGATGATATTCCCCTTATCGTCAGCAATCCGGTGAATCGAGAGCTTCTGTCAGCGTCCATTAACGTAGGCATGGAAGTATTTCGAGTTTTTGTCCCCCTCGCTTTCCCATTTCAACCTCGCTTTCTGTTTCCAGAATTCGGTATTGACCTTGATCCTGAATTTGAGAATGGCTTTGGTGAGGTTAAGGGCGGTCCTGGCTTCAGGAGATCGTACCTCAGCGAACTTGGCTTCAGCGAGAGAAACATCATCCTCCGTAACCTTAACGGCTTGGAAAATATCCCCGTACGCAAGTTTGCTCCAACTCGACAGGGCTTTCCTGGTAGCTTTGAGCTTGTTGCTCACCCGAGCAAGAGGGTCGTGGGATTCCTCCCTATTCCAGGCTTCAGCAACGATTCCTAATAATTGGGGATGTTCGGTCCAGAAATTGAGAAATCGGAAGTTCTTTTTGACCGGATTAGGGTTGGTTTTAATTTCAACCAGAAGAGGGAAGTGGTCGGATTCGGTGGTGTTGAGGTGGGATAGGTTGGTGGTGGTCCCCATACCAAGCCAGTGAATGTTAGTGAGGGCCCTGTCCAGCCGGGAGTATTGACGCCGGTCACCTTCCTGTATATTGCACCAAGTGAAAGCATTGCCGTTGAACTGGAGGGGAGAGAGATGAGCATCGAAAATGAAGTTGTTGAAGTCTTGCATTGCCGAATAATGTGGGGGGCGACCTCCAATTTTTTCTTCTCTGCAGGTTATCGTATTGAAGTCCCCAATGCAAAGCCAGGGGATATTGATGTTGTGGTGATGAATATCAAGGAGGTCGCTCTAGAGATGCTTTCGGTCACCGATGTCACAGCTGCCATGAACAGCTGAGATGATAACGCACTTAGGGAGCGTGGGGTGTTCGAGCCTACAGGAGAGAGCTTGCCCAGAAGCCTGGATGGTCCCAAAGCTGGTATCCTCGGAGCCAAGGATCCAGATATCGTGGCTACTGGAGATAGCCGAAGGGAGGTTAAGCTGAAGCTGAATAGATTTCAGTCTTTTGGGGGGAATTTTGGGTTCAAGGATAATGAGGATATCAATCTTGTGGATTTTCTGAAGGCTGGAAACTCTCCTTAAAGTGGGTTTGTTTCCCAATCTGCGAATATTCCAGGAGTGGATGTTTAACATTAATGAGATTGTTGGGGTAGATTTTTGTTCCGCTTGGAGGCAGATCTAGTACAAATGGTTGTTGTTTCGGCAGCCCCTTTCTTACCTGCAATTTTGCTAGAGATCACTGCTGCCGTTGTCAATTGAGGAAGGTCGAAACTGGATGTCTCGCTGGGCTGGGAGAAGGAGCTGGCGGAGTGATCGACCAACTCTCCAGCGGAGTCCAGGGTGGGTTCCTCGTTAGGGATGGCCAGGGAATCAGTTGTATTGCCAAATGGGGTAACAGCAAGCTGAAGAGGATAACCTGCTGTTTGAACCTGTAATCCGCGCTGAGCCTGTTCCGGTCCTAGGATCGCTAGGGCCGCTTCGATGAAATCTTCGTCGTTATGGGGTTGGTCTGCTGCCACCGAGACAGTGGTCGTGTCAACATCCTCCGAGACAGGGGGTGTTTCTGTGAGGGCGTAAACTTCATGGATAAGGGCGCTTTCCGTTGGTAGATCCTCTTCTTTCGATCCTAGAACGTTGAACTGGTTGGATAGGGAGAGGGATTGGGCGATAAAGGGAATCATGGCCTTGCTGGGGGATTCGTTTTGACCTTGCTTCCTCTCACTGGAGCTGAATCTTGTGTGTGTGTTCGGACGAGGTAATAGTGGGGATCTGGGCGTTCTCTCCCCTATATCCATATTATTATTCCGAGCATGTTTCTTCTTGAGTTCTGGATGAAGACAATGGCAATGCTTTGGGAGGTGTCCACGCAGCTTGTAATGATTGCAAAACAAAATGTGGTTGTCGTAGATGATTTGTTGGGTATGAGTCTGGTTGCCCAACTCTAGGTTAAAGAAATTGGGTGGTGCAGAGGAAAGGTCGAGTTCGACACAAATTTTGACATAGTGAGCCTTGGTCAGATTGCTGGTTTCTGGGGCTGTGGTGACGAACGTCCCGAAGGAGTTGGCAATACGCCTCAGGCTGAAGGAATGAAGCAGATGAGGGGTAAATTAGGCAAGGTCACCCAAGCGGCGACCGTGGCAAAGTCAACTTTGGTATTAAAGTCTGCTGACCACTTGATAATCTTCATCTGGTGGGAATTGACCATGCAGGTGCCCTTGGACCACACCAAGCTGTGATCAATGTCTGAAGAGAGGTGAAGAAGGATGTATCTGGGGTCGAGGGGTGCCACTCGGTAGTCCGCTGAGAGTTTTCAAGTGGCAATCACCTCCTGCACCTTGGCGAGTTTGGGGCATCCGGAGGAGAATTTGAGCACGAAAGTGTGGGGGAATGATGATGACAGTGATGTCAATTTCGTGGCGGAGAATGGCACCGAAGGCACTGGGGAGTCCTGAGGATACTCAATTTCAGGAAGGGTGACATCTGGGACAAGCAGGTCCGTCCTGGATGCTAAATCCGGATGAAGCTTGGCCGCATAGGAAGGCGAAGCTGCCCCGACCGCGAGGGGGGGCTGGTTGTCGCTAAGGGCGGGCTCAGACTCAATCCGGGTCCTGGACGAGCCGGGGACTAGGGTCCCAGAACCGGAAGGTGCACCGGGATGGAGTTCCGTACCGCTGCGGGGATGGGGTTCGATGTTGGGGAGAGGGTGACCAGAGGGAGAGAGGGAGGTAGGGGCTACCATTAAGCCAGTGGGCGGAGGAGGGAGGGTAGGGACAACGCCAAGAAGGAGAGGAGACGTCTGCGCGCAAGGAGCCTCCGACGAGGCCGGGGGGGAGGCAGGTAGGCCTGCAACTGGAAGGCTCACAAGGCTGGAAATGTCCGACCCGAGCAGAGCTAGGCAGTCCTTGGCAGGCAAAGAGGGTGCGACGGGCCCCGAGCTGGGAGGACTGAACTCGGGGGAGGGCAAGGAAGGGACCACAGGGTCGGAGGGATGAACGTCCGCACGGGATGGGTGCGTAGCGTCCAGGGGGGTGCAGCAGTGGCAAGCTCTAGGAGATGAGCGGTCCCTCCATACGACACGAAGGAAGAAGAAAGGGCCATGTGGCCGTGCAGAGGGGGAGTACGCGAGCCAGCGTATACCCAGTTGAAGGATTGCGGAGAGGGCTCGGCGTAAAGAGGAGGAGCAGCGTAAAGTAGTGGGGTAGTGAAAGTGCCCAAGGAATTATGAGCAAAGGAATCTGCGTAAGGAACCTGGTGGGTCCTATGAGATGAAACGTCCAAATGATGGCGGAAGGGGGCAGCGTAAAATGAGGAAGTAACTGTTGAAGAAGCCCGGTGGGTCCCAGAAGAGGGGGCAGCGTAAAAAGAGGCTCGGGAGGCTCGGGAGTTCCCGCTGTCACTCGGGTGGGGCCCTCTAGAAGGAAGGCGCTGCACTAAGCGCTGCTCTACGTAAAGCAGTGAATTAGGGTCAGCGAAAGAATAGGATTTGGGGGCAGCGTGGAAGCCAGGGTCAGCGTAAAATGAGGATTAGGGGTTAGCGTAAAATGAGGATTGGGGGTCAGCGTGGATGCTCAGGTGGGGCCCGCTGAAAGAAGATTACTGAAAAGGAGGGATGGGCCCACGAGCGAATATGGTACTCCACAATCTCCAGACCGTGAGTCAAAGGAGATATGTGGTGGGGCCACCTCGGTGGAGGACAGACCAGCAGCCAAACCGAGGGGTCCAGAGAAGTGAGACCCGAAACCTGCACAGCAGGTGGGCTCCCACTCCGAAGCCTGAGCAGTTGGGAGTCCCGAAACCTGCACAACAGGTGGACTCCCAACCAGATTTGAAATTTGAATGGCTGAAGGGAACGGAGGGCGGGGTTCCGCATCCGGGAAGCATGCGACGCCGTTGGGGTCGCCTACTGTCGGAGCAGAGGCGAAAGCCAGAAGGGAACGGTGTTGGGGCAAGAATGGTGGGGGCGGGTGAGGTGGCGGATGTGAAGGGGCGAAGCCCCCGGGAAGGGGGGAGAGCCCGCTCGGATCAGCGAGGGGGCGCTGGGCGGCCGAAAACCTGGTCTAGTGGGCGGGGGGCGACGGAGGCGGGCGGGAGGGGGCGAAGATAAGGAGGGGGGAAGGCACGGTGGGCGGTGGGGGAGGGAGGGAGAGGGGAGGAGCTGGAGCTCCCAAGATGGCGAGGAGATCGGCGGGAGGGCAAGCCTTGGACAGCGGCCACCGATCTAGGCGGGGGCGGCTGCATCGTTGGGGAAGGAGACTAGGGAGAGGAAGTAGGAGCCTGGACCATACATGACAACTATTATTATATATATATATATATATATATATATATATTTTTATATATACACATATGTGTGTGTATTTATAGATAGAGAGAGAGAGAGAGAGTAAAGGAGGTGAGGTACTACCTCACGGTGAGGTGGCTATATGTCAACCCCCCATGCTATCATCATGCACTTGCACACTTTTTGGAACATGATAATAGCATGGGGTGGTGACACATTTAAAGAGAAAGAGAGAGAGAGAGAGAGAGATGCAAATGTTACGCGAAGCTCCCCTAAGGTTTGCGCAATAAGAGATCCACGACACGAATGACGGTAGCGGTGTGGGCTAGGGTGGTTCTGCTCCGCTAGTATTGGTGATAGCTCAATCAGATGGTCAAGGAGCGCGGGTATAAGTATTGTAGGCGTGCAAGGAGGTGCCGTCGATGGCACTAGAAGCATGGTGCTCGGTGGCGCTGCCCCTCACGGGGTGGCTGCTACATCATCAAAGACGACCAGACAAGGTGGTGAGGGACTCAAAGGCGCTTGTACGCCAAGAGCGGCTGATACTCTGCTTGATGAGGGAGGTCGGCTATACCAAATCGGGTTACAGCCAGGACGAATATGGGATCTAGGATCCTCATCTTGGGGAGGTAGGGAGGAGGGCCTAGGGGTGACCCACAAGCATAAGGAGGTTGAGGGGGGATGGACCATGATAGTCTGATAGAAGAGGGATTAGGTACGATGATCCTTGGTGCAGAGAGCACCAAGGAGCGGGTGCGATAGGCCACAAGATTCACCGCAACAGCAGGTGGAGGTGGGCGGGGACTGTAGTAGAAGCAGCTTATAAGCAGTATCGTCCGGTGCCAGCTTGTAAGTGCGAGACTTTATTTTAGCCGCCGCTTCATGGTCGACTAGGTAGATAGATTCGCAAGGATGAGACAATAGGAAGCATCATGTACATATATGCCGAGGTAGATTAGCATCGTTAACCAATAATATGCGATATGTGGAATCACAGACGGAAAATGGGGTACAACGTACATTGTTCAGTGAGGAGGAGATTACAGAAGCGACAAAGCATTGGCAGAATACTATTGTCATATATGTACTTGGCAATATATATAGATAGATACGCACTTTTCGTGTTAGGGTATGGAGGCCTAAAGGTACTATGGAGTTCTTTGCGAGGTAGGAGGGCACTTCTTCATTAAATTTGGACTGTGGGAGGATGTGGATCATATTCTGCAGGGGTGTTGTTGATATTTGATGGAAGACTCATTATTCCGAGGGAATTACAATCAGAAAGGAAATGCAAATAGGACATCCTATACACGGTGTCGATATGGATTCGATTTCCCAGATTCCTGATTTCGTATTAGGATTGATGCTGATGAAGCTAGCCAGTTTGATTGTCAAACCGAACAAAGGAGATATTGTGACGCTGAACCGAATAAGGGTGGAATATGCATGACTCTTCGTCGAGATTGAGGTGGGAAAATCCCTTACAAGGTAGAATATGAAGTTCCTGGGGAAGAGTCTTCACGCAAACTGTGGAATGTGAGTGTCCCTCGCTATGCTAATGGTGTAATTGTTTTGGGTATATACTTCAACAATATAAAGTTGATAAGTAGGTGGTAGGAGTGTTGGCACAATATTCCAAAGGGGGAGTTGGGGTCTCTTCGGAAAAGCAACTAGCTGACTCAGATCAATAAGGGATGGCAGAAGCTGGTTTCCAGGACATGAAAGGGTTGGAGCATGATCATGGATTGGATAGGGTGCTAGTGTCATTAGAAGTGTCCAACATACTGTCATCTATAGGGGTAGAGGTCCTAAGAGGGATACAGTTTTGGTGTGTTAGGATACAAAAGGGATTTTGAGTGGGCGTGGGCTCGAGATCGAGATGGTTCTTCTTGGTCGGTGCCTACAAAGGCCGGTCGAGGGTGGCGATGGATTTGTCAGGGGTGTTGCTGGCCAGCATCTTCTTTGTCTGGATTGGGAGGACGGTCATTTGCTTTTCAAGTTGGAAAAGAGACTCACATGGGCATGAGGACTCAGATGAGGATGACAAGACGCAAAGGGGTTTCGAAGGACTCCAATCCTCATATGGTTGGCGGCGGAAGTAGGAAGAGGCATGCGAGGTGTACCCAAAATGACGTATCTTTATTTCTGCACTCCCACCTGGATCCTACTGGACAAGTATAGGTCAGGGATAATCCGGAGTGGAGCTTAATGCTCTAGAAAAAGGCTGAAGGTGGTGGTACGACGCTTAATGACTCCCCAGATGTTAGGCCCATAGATGCTCATGGTGAAATTAATGTTGATTAATGTCTATGATCGTTTGAAATATATATGGTACATGCTTGACTAGTAGATGGAAGGAGATCAAAGATGTGGTGCGTCAAAGCAAATGTGCTATTATTGCATTTCTGGAGACAAGCAAAATCGAAAATAATGTTTAGATTAGTGTTCATTTATTTTCTAACTTTTTTCTCTTTACTTATGCAATATGTTTAGATTAGTGTTCATTTGTTTTCAAACTTCTTCTCTTTACTTATGCGATATGTTTTTACTTGTGTGAAGACATCCCCAATGCCTAAAATTTACAATTCTGTTAATGACAGGAAGAGAAAATCGAAAGAGGTATACTGATATCAAGCTTTTGGAACACTAATTTCACTAATTTATGCTATGATACTTCACTTGCTTAGGGCTCTCTAAGGGCTACTGATAATTATGCTCTGATACCGCCTTTCATTAGTTTGACAATTAGCCTCTGATACTTCACTAATTTTTGTTGTCACAGGTTCTAGAGAGCCCTACACAAGTGTAAGCTGGTCCCTCCAAAAGAGGAACAAAAGGGCCTACAATGATGGAGAGAACAATTAAAAGAAGAAGTGATGGATCGAGGAAGATTGTCACTTTCAACGAGGCTGGACAACCTATCAGAGAGGTTGGGGCAGAATGTATTAGTCTGTTTCACTTAACAAAATTGCCAAACAAAGGTTGGATTTTGAAAAAAAAAGTACAAGAAGTACAAATTTGATTCTGGAAAAGTATTGCTATGGAAGTCTGATCTGTAAATGATCACTTTGTTCCTTGGACCATATGATGATGATGAAGATCACTGCTTGAAGTAGAACAACTTGGAAGAACTGAGTCACCAGAAAGGTATCGACGCACTTGGGCACTGATGGCGAGGCCGAATGCTTTCCTGCTTTGCTTCACTCTGTTCTGAAAGAAAAGTTGAAGAAGAATGCTCTGGAGAATCAAAATCTCGAAGTTCTGATCTCTGTATTCTCTTCTGTCTCTCTGTGTGTCTTTAAGAAAAATGAGTCTATTTATAGACTGGGGCTTCTGTGCGTAAAAGAGCATCAAAATATGTCTTTACGCTAACAACTGCCACCCATGATCAGAGTCATCCTTTGCGTACGTTGACACGCGTCCCATCATTTCAGTAAGAATAGGATACATGTACACACGTTCTTCGAAATATGTGGCATGAAGGCCATGTAGGCAAACCACGTTCCAAACTGGCCAGAGATAATAGGGCGTAAAAATAGCCCTAACATCCTCTGGGCGTAAAGCAGTAAGATGAGCGTAAAATAGCTCTGTCATAGGTTTCCAGCGTAAAGTGGTTATTGAATAACCTTGAGCGTAAAATGGCTCAAATAGACTTTACGCACACATTGTTTATTATGAGCGTAAGGACTCATGTAAAACTCCGTGCGTAAAAGAAACCATACAGTGAGCATAAAGTAGCTCGATCTTCATAAACGACAATAATGGTCTTTGTATAAGACAAATTCCATTGAATTCTGTGGTAAATGCCATCATTAATATCTTAATGTCAGAGTTTGCATTAAATGAGAGATTTGACAGCTTTGTCCAGCGTAAAAGAGGCTGCTCTGTCCTTGGCGTAAAATCACCGGTGTAGACCCAAGCGTAAAAGATCAGTCTGCTTAGGCGTAAAGCGATTAGCATTGTCTTGGGCGTAAAGCAGACCACTTATGAATGAGATGACTCTTTCTTTGAAGCACTTTTTACGCTCCTACAAGACCTCCTTCAAAGTTTTCAAATATCTCCAAAATTTGAAACACTTTGAACAGAAGCGTAAAAGTTAGGATTTGACCTGCCAGCGTAAAATTTGGGATACGCAACAGTCATCCGCGTAAAAGCGGGGATATCCAACAGTCGGCGTGATTATAGGAATATCCAACAGTCGGTTTTGAATCTCTCTATAAATAGGTCTTTTTAGAGAGAGAAAATATTTTTACTCATCTTCTTGAATTCCTTTGCCCTTTCTTTCTTCGAAACTCTGATCTGATGGCTCCTAAGAAATCATCCGCCGCCGGTAGCAAAGGGAAGAAACCAGCCATTGATTCCTCATCGACTGATCGTGTGAAAACCCCCACTCAGTCATCAACACCACAAAGAAATCTCAACCCGGCCGTGGCTCCGCCTATGAAGGATAAAACCCTGTTCTTTGGGTTGGAAAAGACCGTCGAGAAAGAAGAAGAAAAACCAAACTTTCAGCTTTTTACGTCCACGTTGTACGTGTTAGCGTAAAACTGAAACAACATCATACGCCCACGTTGTTCGTGTCAGCGTAAAAGATAAAAAGACTACGCCCACATTACACGTGTCAGCGTAAAATTTGTTTTTACGCCCACAGTTTATTTGCTAGCGTAAAACTTAACTACGCTCATGTTTATACATGCCAGCGTAAAAAGTTGTATTACGCTCATATTACTATGTGGTAGCGTAAAATTCATCAATCATTGAGAGATCTTGTCGAACAAAGACTTCATAAGCTTTTCATCAACTTCTAGTAATCATAAAAAAACTTCGAACTAACTTGATCTCTGTTGTTATTTTACCAGTCGATTTGCAAGTTCACCCTCTCGCTGAAGTTTTCGGATCATCAGTTGGCATGGTGGGTTCGAACTATTTGGAAGATTCATCTCATGTCCAATTTCCTCAGTCGAACCCTGAATATCCGGTAGAGAGGGCACAGTTGATAGCAGCTCAAGGGGACAGGCTGTTACTATCCATGATAAATGGGGAATTGTTGAGTTCACTAGATGGACAATACTTCACAAAACCAGCCTTTCTATTTGGAGATGCCATTGATTGTAAATCCCAGACTCACCCCAAGAAGGAGTCTTGGGTTTTCAAATTTGGAAATAGAGCCATGTATCTTCCAGATATGGACAGAGATTATCCTTTGTCAGCATTCGTCCATGCTACTCATCCTCGACAAATGTTGTGGAATTTGACTCCCGGCAGTCGTGGACGACCGGGTAGAATTGTTTTTAAGAGAGAGCGTGCCACTGATATGGGATACTTTGCTAGTGTTCCCAATGGAGGTGTTACTTCTATCTTTGGCCTTATGCCAGGTTCTAATCCCAGCGAAGATTCGGGTTTAATATAGCCAGTACAAACCCCGATGTTTGTGAATAAATTTATAAGGGATGCTGTATTATATCCCCAAACCAACCCCAGACTGCCAGGATGGTTGACTCCATTCAACCAGAGTTGGATTCAGATAAGACTTTGGATGATGAAGAACTTTGAGGCAGAGTTGAAAGATATTGGCTTGTACGAAGCGGTAGCTTCCACCAGTTATGGTATTCCTCTGAATGGAAACTTATTTCTGGCCTTGATGGAGATATATTTGAGTTCAACTGGAACTTTTGCTACCCCGAATGGTGAAATGGGTCTTGCCCTTCATGAGATGTAGTTTATCTCGAAGCTGCCAATGGAGGAGGCCCCATATGAAGAATACGTTTCCTCCAACAGAGAGCTTGCTAAAATCAGAGGAGTTAACCCTCAGTTAATCGAGATATACGAAGAACTGATGTGCCACTACCTGATTTGCACCACGATGCATGAAAGTACATCTCATTTGGCGTATATCAACAAGTGGACGACTTATCTCTTCTTCCATAAGGATAAGATATCCAAGGAAGACAAAAAAAGGTTTCAAGAAAACAAAGCTCCAGTAATCAACATAGATTCGACAATCCCCTCTAACAAGGTTCGGGATATGATGATTACTTATAAATTCCCAAATAAATATCTGTCTACGAAGACTGGGGAATTTCCAGCCGGAACTGAAGCCTTGAGCTTCCTCAGATATGGTAGTCAGAAAATCTCACGGAGAGCTTTGCTGGCAGGCTTTCTTTCTTTATGGTTGAGAAGATGGGTTGTACCGGGTATTGGTACTGTTGACAGAATTCACCGCAGTGTGCTATGGCCAGCAGTACGTCTGGTTTTTAAAGTCAGGATCAACCTGCTGTCGGCCATGGTGTGTCGGATAAATACAGGTTTAAGGACCTTCGGCGAGGAGTTAATCAACAATGCTCCTCATCGGAATGTTTTCCCTAGAGTAGAGATGCCCTACACTTATCTGATGGGCTGGTTGTTGCATCACAACTGCAGATTATTACCGCCAGGCCCAGGTGATGATGCAGAGGTCTTCCTCCAAAAATTTAGCAAAGTAACATGGATTGCTACAACTGTGGCGGATACCCGAGCAGTTCTGAATTATACTTATGGTTGGAACTTCTTCTGTACCCGGCCGCAAGTTCCAGCGGATTGCTTCGGTGTCCAGTTTGAAGATGAAGTTGAAGGAAGAGTTGTATTGCCACAGTCAGTCTTTAGGTGGCTTCAGTGCATCAGACCTTCTCATCTGATGTACAGAAATGAAGATAATTGTGCGTTTGAACCGTACTTACCCAGTAGGTTTGCTCGCCAATTTGGATACGACCAACTTCATGTTGGTAATCATTTGACTAATTTCCGTTACTATGGGAAATTACTTGACGGAGCTAGGGGTTGGAGGTATTTCGGTGCTGCTCGGACTGGTGCTAAATTTAGAATTTTAACTGCCACTAGCACTACAGAACTACGAATACTCCATACGTATGCCCACTTCTATGCTTCAATTCGTTCTTTTGCCCATGGTTACAATATGAAGGGTAGTCTGAGGTGGCCTAAAGAAGGAGATATTGAGGAACAGGTCAGGGTGCCAGCAGACATCCCTGACGATACTGGCGTTCCAGATCCATTTTTAGAAGTCATCCCAACAGGCGTTGGAGAACCAGCTGCAGAACCTATCATTATTGGCAAAGGCCGAAAAAGAAAACAAAGTGCAGCCGTCACATCTCTAATGAAAACTCTGGAAAAGAGGAAGAGGTCTACCACAAAAGGGTCCTCTAAACCAAGAGCCCACACTCCAGAAGAGGACATTTTGATTGGAGAAGATCCTCTTGTCGGTTCTTCCTCAATCCACCCTGGAGAAGGATCTTCAGCTCCTCCATCGATAGTTGGATCAGGAGCTATAACACTTTTGTCTCCTGGACGTCTTAGCACCTCACTCCATTTATCTTTGCCGTCCAAGGCACAGGCTACAGAGGGTACTACTACCGTATCCACTGCTGATCAAGATCGCATTCCATTAGACGAACCGGCTCTTGACTTTGAGGATGACGACTGGGATGGTGATTATGATACATATCTTAAAAAAAATGCACATATTCCAAGTATTATACAAAACCTGTACGGAATTATATATCATGATCTTGTATACTAACTTATTTTTTGTTCATTTTACAGATGTCATAATTGCACCAAAGTCTGTAGCTCCTCCTCCTCAAGAAGAAGAAGAAATCTATGAAGAAAATGAGGAGTCTGAAGAGAAAGCTTCTTTTTCAGAAGATGCAGACGTCGAGGAGGAAGAAGTGCAAAAGCATGAGATGGAGCCTCAAGAAGAACATCCTCCATCATTTGTGGCACAAAAAACACAATCTGAAGTGTCCTCCCCCGCTGAGGACCAACACAAAGAGAAGACTACAGTCGACCCTACTGTAGGTGATGATGGGACTACTGGAGGAGACCCAGCCTTGAACAAAGAATCAGCCGTAGAAAGTTTCACCATGACTGAAACAGTGGAAAATCCTGTGGAGCAATCAATTGAAAAAGATGTCGGAGGCATGCTTGAACTTCCAACAGCAACTGAGGAAATAATAACATCCTCTACTATCGTCACTGATCCAGTACCAGTTTCTGACAAGCCAATGCCAGAATCTGAACCAGCTCCTGTAGTTGTCACCACATCCACCAACATTACCGTCGCCAGAACTCCAGAAACGGTTGGAGTGACAAATATTGAAAACGTTGCTGCTGAGGTCCCTGGGAACCAGATAACAGAAATAACGTCACCAGCTCCACCTCCGTCTGGAGATATAATCCCTGAAGCTTCTAGGGATCAATTGGCTATAACGGTAGTAGCAACCACAACTTCGTCTCATTCTACTGTTGCACCACCAACAACTGTTCCCGATTTCCGAGAAGGAGATCTGTTAGATATTGTTGCCACGCCAAGTTCTAGCACAGAAATGGATCTCCTCGTTGAGATTTATACTGACACCTTTTATAAGAGCCTGGCAACCTTGATAACGATGGTCCTAAATAAGGGCCTCAATTATGAGACTCTGAAGACGGCAATGGCTTCGACCATCAAGAACGTTGCTTTATTCAACGGTACTGAGAGAGCTGTCGCTTTGGAGAAAATTGTGGAGGACCTTGAACAACCAACTAGAGAATATCTTAATCTGTTTAGTAAGACTGTTGAAAGTCTCATCGAGGAAGAATATGATGCCTTAACAGCTGATTATCTTGCTCGGGAATCCACCTATAATGAATCCCTCCATGAACATATTCTGAAGGTTGCCAAAGAGAGGGCTTTTTTAACTGGAATAAAGCCTGCCGTACATGGTCACAGAATAGCTTATGATGCTCTGAACATAGACATTCAGAACAAAAATGATGAAATCCGTGCAGTCGAGACTGAATTAGCTCGCTTGAAGGCTGAAAGGGAGAAGATGATCGAAGATCGAAATCTGCACCTCACCCAGAGCTCGATTTTAGAAGAGAAAGCCTTTGGAGCTGAATCGACTATCAGGACCCTTGATGAAGCCAAAGAGGGTCTGATGACTACCTTCGCCAAACTTTCTTGTATTTGCACCCCTGAGGCTCGACGTGCCGAAGCTACAAAGAAAGTCATGAGCTCTCGTGGTAAGCGGCTAGAAGAGCTACAGATGTTACTTCAAGACATTTCTGCTCCACCTTGAAAGAGCTCCTTGTAATCTTTTCTTTTATCCATTTTGCAATGTTTCCAAGATGAATGAAATATTTATATTTTGTGATCCTATCGTTTATTTGGAACAATAGGTATGAGATAGAAAATACTTATCAGAGGTTATAGGAACATGACAAGTCTTTTAAACTCAATGCATTATATCTATCCAGAGGTAATATGAACATGATAGATAATAAAATCTTATTTTCTGTTTTTAGAGTATACAATACTATCAGAGGTAATATGGACGTGATAGTATGTAAGAACTCATAGAAAAGTAGATTAATATCTATGCAGAGGTCAAATGGACATGATAGATAGGAAAAACAGATAGGTTTTAATATTCATCCAGAGGTCTTGAGAACATGATAAATAATAAATCCAATTAATCGACTGATGAGATAGAAGATTAATTTCTGTTTGTGAGTATACAATATTATCAGAGGTAATATGGACATGATAGCATGTAAGAACTCATGATAGAAAAGCAATTAGATTTGACATTTATTCACAAATCTAAATTCATATACCAACTGGTAAGATAAAAGAAAGGGATGAGTAATCAGCTTAACCAAACCTTGGTAGCTGGAGAATAAGAAGACAGGTGTCATTGAAGATATACTCTATTATTGATAAAAGAATGAATGAATTAATATATCTAAGAAAGAAAATATCATCCTTAAGGATCATTCTCAAATGGTTCTGATTCATCATCAGCTTGAACTATATTGACTGAGAATATTTGCCCAGATTCACAATATGAGGAACGAGACATATCAGATTCGATGAATAGAATTTCTTTCGAATCTGATGATTGTGAAGAGCTAGAGGAGAATTCTTCTTGTATATCGTCATTAAACATGTGGGATGGATCATATCCCAACCCATGACGAGTTTTCTAGTAAAATGGATCACCGCATAATGGTAGTCGTCTACCCTTGCCTTGATTAAGACCTTGCATAGTCTTCAAATCATATCCCATATTCTGGATAATCTTGATAGATTGTTGACTGTATTTGTCAATTCGGATTCTTTATTTATCTTTATCTTTCAGATCATCTGTCTGAGCAACAGGAATATTTCTAGCCAGACCAAACACAATTTGACGTTTGTTTTTCTTATCAGACGGAACCACGAAATAGGATTCTTCGTGATGTCTGAAAGTTACGCAAGCTTGTGATGAAGCGGCTACAGGAAGCAGATAGGGAGAAGATGTCAAGAACTTTTGAGCATAAGGTCCGACATCGACATGAGGAGAAAAAGAATTCTCCTTATGATCAATGTATAAAGTTTCTTCCGGTTCTGTGTTATCTTTATATTGATGACTTTGATTATCAGAAGAAAAAGTCATTCTCTCAATAAACTTGACAGCCATATACTCGAACAGGAAATCTTTATTGATATCAAAAAGTACAGAATGATCAATATTAACATCATTTACAATCTGATTGCTACGCTTCGGATTAATCAACAGTGGACCATCATCCATCTTCTGTGTAGATTTGCCAAGATTGACAATCAATGGTGATTCTGGATCATTCGTACAAAAAGTACGCCCTTTGACCTTGATCATAAAAGGTTGAACTTGGCTTTTAGCAGGAATATTTATTGATTCCTCAGATGAAGTTTGAATTCTTTCTTTAACCTTGATTATCAAAGGTTGATCATTGACAGGTTGGGATTGAATTCGTCCCTTGACTATGATCTTCAAAGGTTGCTCCTCTGGCGGATCTTCATTAATAGACTGATCCTCAGATGATGATTGATCCTCAGCCATGTCTGATATCTCTTTCACATGCTCTTGTTTATAAAGCCTTGAATCAGAGAAGTAGGCTTCGACACCTTTGAACGGATTTATATCAGCAAACTCAGTCTTCACAACTCCTTGGGAATCCACATACTTGAAGCATTGGTGGAGAGTTGAAGGCACAATATTGTGCTCATGAATCCACGGTCTTCCCAAAAGGATATTATAGGAGACGTCTGAGTTGATAACATAGAAAGTTACCATAGTTCGAAGATCACCAATCTGAATCTGTAGACGAATCTTCCCCAGTGGTTTGCTTTTGCCAGAGTTAAAACCGACTATCGTAGTACTAGTGTAAGTCAGCTCACTAGTAGGAATCCTCAGGGGTCTTAGCATACTCTAAAGAATTATACTAATTGAAGACCCAGGATCAATGTAAATTCTGTCAATTTTAGTGGATCTGATATATCTAGTGTAGCACAGAGGCCTATCATACTTGTTGTGTTTCAATAGCATATCCTTTTTTGTAAATGTGATGTTGGGAATTGCTTCCATCACACTATGACATTGCGGACATGACACTGGTATATTATCAGGAGTCTTGAGTTGAGCAAAACTTGAATCTGCTTGAAGTAAAGCTTCGCTCAAAGTCTCTCTACTTTCTCTGGAAAGGCGAAGCAGTTCAAATATAGATAGTCTAGTCGGAGTATTGGCCAACTAAGCTAGAATGTCAAATTTGTAAGGCTTCATCACCACCCCCTGATTGGAAGCAGACTTCAATGGGATATCGAAGCGTACTTGTTAGCACCCTGAATTTCGGGTTGAATTTTTTTTTCGTTTTATTTTATTTTCGGATTGATTGGTTTCAATAAATAATTTATTCTGTTTTTTTTCTTAAGTGTACTTTCCCGTGCCTTTGATATTTGGAGTATCAGGGATGTTCAACTCTGGAAATCTTCTTCGTGAGTTTTGGAGTGGACAGGATTACCTTCATGACGGTATACTGTGTCCCATCCAAACTTGTTCTCTTGTGCTCTTTCTGCTTCGCTGAACTTCGGGTCGGTTTAGACCATTGGATTGTTATTTATTTTCCCACTCTTTTTCTTGATCATTTTCAGCGCGTTACCTATGACATTTAAATTGGGAGCGCAAGACCAGTCAGTTTCTTGAAACCAACTCCTCATTGATGATCTACTCGAGACGCTCGTCACCCATGACCTTCGTGTCCCACTCAGACACGTCATTTTGTGCTCCATTTGATTCGCATAACTTTCCCGACACGTGACCCGATTTTATTTCACTCCACGGCGTCACATTCATCTTCCAACTTGATTTGTGGGTCCCCTGTCGACCAAAACCTGTCCGCCCCAACTATGGACATGGCCCACTTTGAGCCTACTATCCGTCCGCCACTTGTGTCCCATTCATTAGAATCCCCATGTGCAACTTATTCACTTATGATCATCAACGTCTATTTTAATTCGATTTTTGCACAATGTCCGATTTTGGACCCAATCCGGCTCCACCGAGTCCAGTCCAGTCCCATGTTACCCTCCATCATGACACCCTCATATTTCTCGCCCAAAAATATCAATTACTCATTTTACCCATTTACAATATGTATTGGAAATTTCTGTTGATTTAAAAACCCTTGGAATTACCTATTTCCTACAAATTAATTTCTAGCCCTTTGATTTCCCAAATTAAATCCTCACCACCCATTCCCTCACATTCACACTCACAGCCAACATTGTTTGGTTGGCCGGCCGTAAAATCTAGGTTGGCATTTTTTTCTCTCTCTCTCCCTCTCACATTATTATCTCTCTCTCTCTCTCTCTCTTCCTAATGATTTTACTACACAACCTCAACAGCAACAAACACAACAACAAGAACAGCTTCTCCTCCCCGAACCTCCCCTGGCCGAGCCCCCTGGCCTCGCCGTGCTCAGCCATGGCCGAGCTCAGCCCTCTCCTCCTCACAGATTTCCTTATTCCTCCTCCTATGGATATCAACCATCATCAACCATCATCAACCATCATCTCCATCATCATCCTCCCATAGGCTTCACCATGCCCGACCACCCTCTGGCCATGGCCGCGCCACCACCCCGGCCAGCCTGGCCGTCGTGCGACCACCACCTCCTCCACCTCGATCTCCTCCTCCTTATTCCTCCTCCTCCCTCATCATCACCACCACCATCACCATGTTTCCGCCACCACCTCCACCACCATATCAGTCCGCCACCACCTCGCCGCTGGCCGCACGGTTGCGCGCCACCCTCGCGGCCTCACCCCCCTCGCCGCCGCGTACCGTCGCGCGAACGAGCAGTGCGCAGCAGTTCGCGACAGCAGCAGTTCGCGGCAGCAGCGCGTGCCTTCGCGCGCGTGCATGCCAGCCACCGCCGGCGCCACCGCCGCCGTGGTCGGTGGGAACATCCCCCCAGGGCCGGGCGCACACATGGGTCTCCTCCCATAGCGGCCAACGTCCTCTGGGACGCGCCGTCGAGACGATTCGTGCGTTTTGAACGAGATCCCATCGGCGCGCGCGAGTTTGGAACTCAGAATTCGTGCTCCATCGCAGCAACTTCGCGCACGTTTTCCCGAAAATCCGACCGTTGGATCGGCAATTTCTTCGCTCCGTCGCAATCTCGGTATATCCACCTTCGCTCATGTCAATTTTCGTCCGTTAATTTTATCGTTTGATACATGAAAACCGGCCACCAAGTTGACCGTTTAAATTATATTAAATTTGGACAGTTTCGCGGAGCCAACTTCGTCAGCTTGTATCTCCTCCACCGCAGCTCCGTTTGGCGTGCTACCAGTTTTGGTGTGAAGCTGGTATAACCCTCTTACTACCCCTCCAGTTTTGTTTCATTGTGAGCTTGTTTGATTGGTTGAATTCGACGCCAAAGTTGGTCGTCCGAATTCGTAATTTCCAACTTGTAAAATTTCAATTTTGAACACGGGACTCCAGATTTCATTTTGACACCACCATTAGACTTGTGGCGTCGTTTTGGCATGTTTTCATATAAAATTTGTTAGATTTGGAGAACGTGGGCCCGGGCACGTTTTTCGGTGCAAAGCGGGCCCCACTTTCTGGGTCAACGGGACTTTTTGACGCCGGCTCATCGGAATCCAATTTCGGATATACCGTTGAGTTCTTATCGTCATTCTGGACTCGTTGACATATAATTTGCTAGGTTTTGGTGGACATTGGGTCTGGCACGCATTTCGGTGCAAGTCGGATACCAATATCCGGGTCAACGGGTCATTTTGAGATCGGCTCATCGGAATCCAATTCCGGATATACCGTTGAGTTCATATCATCATTCTGGACTCGTTAACAGGTAGTTTGCTGAGTTTTGAGAACTTTGGCTCTGGCACGCATTTCCGTGCAAACCGAAATTCCAAGTTCTGGTCAACGGGCCAAATGGAGATCGGGTCAACGGAATCCAATTCTGGAGATACCGTTGGGTTCGTATCGACATTCTAGTTTCGTGGACATATAATTGGTTATATTTTGTAGACTTATTTTTTTTACACGTTTTTCGGTACAAAACGGCTCCGACACGGACACCGTTTTGACCCAAAATTACCTTTTTGCCCTTGTGTCCAAATTGGACCGTTGGGTAGGCTATCCTAGCTAATTTGACCATTCTGGACACGTTGGCGATGTTCATTTCATCGTCCGACAATGTTTGTTGATAATTTCTCTAAGTTTAACCTTTTTATAATTAATTAATAATTTATTCTTATAATGTTCGTATTTCGGGATTAGTACAACGAAACTGAGATCAGTCAATTCCAGTGATCTTACATCGCTGAAATTGACAAGTTGGATACGTGGGTCACTATAATAAGATTATCAACCTTACCGATAATCTTCTTATCTCGATTTGCGTGCCGTAAGTTTCGACGTGCAAATAACGAAGTACACTTTATATTAGACTAGAATTGACCCTGATTGACCTAAGTTGACCAGTTGACCCAAAGTCAACTGTAAGTCAACACTTGACCTAGTTTGACTAGATTATTGACCGGAGTCGACCTAGAGTTGTTTTGACTTAGAAGAACCTAGAATAATGTAGATTGATTATAGAGATTCATTTATTTTCAACTTGAACACCTTGTAACCTGTGTTACTTTAAATAGGACTCTGTGGCTTCAGTGGGACCCCCTATACTTATCAGCTGTTCAGGTTATCGAGGCGAGTACATTCTCTGATCATTTCATACCATGTTTAGGATTATATTTTCTGCTTTAGACTATCTTACTTGATGCTGACACGTTGGTAACACGGATTGGTACTATATGGATCCCTTCATGAGATGTTATCCTCCTCGGGAGCATCAGATACTTTTGTCATGTGTGTTTCACTTACATCACGTATCATATGCTTCTATTATCATGAATCTTCGTTATCAGCTAGTGACTCATGTACTCACATGATCACCGAGCCTTCACGAATCTATTCATGAATCACCCTTTATAGGCAATGTAGTATAATCATGAATCTTAACGTAACTTGAATGGATCCTTGTGTATTGATTGGGGATGGGGGAGTATGAGTGAACATGTGAATAAATCCAAGTAGTGTAATCATGAATCAATTTCCAGTAGTGTAATCATGAATCAGTCCCATGCCATTCACATGTTTATCCTGTACTCTGAATCACTAGCACTGTCTCTCTCTATATATCATAGATATTTACTTACAGTCTCTCTTTTACATTATGCTATTTCTTCAGATCCTGTATTTTATTCTCTAGCATGATTATATTTTCTTTCCTGTTATGACTTGTTGAGATGTAGTGTGCTCGCTCCAGTCCTGACTGGACCTGTTGATAAATTTTACAGATAGCCTGGAGGTGCCTGCTAGCCTAGAGGAGACACATTAGAGGTTGTTTAGGTAGTTATTTCATTTTGTCTGGAGTTGTATTTACTTTGTGGATTACTGTATCTGAGTTTGGAGATTTGAGATGTATTTCTGGATTTGTGTATCTTAGACACTTAGATTTCTCTCTGTTGTACCTCTTTTGGATTTCATGTTTTATCTATTCTTATCATGCTCTACCTTAGATGTGATTGAGTCTGTATCTGCTATGTCACCCCCATTCGGGGAGTATAAACTGTTTAGTCTTATACTGTTAGATGCATTGAGACCTAGGACAGCGTTCTACCGCCGACACTGCGGCGTAGGCTGGGCGTTGTTACGTTCTCGTGCCCTAACGCTAGGGTGCAGGTCGTGACACGTTTTTAGTGGTGGCCCATGCAGGTCGAGACTAAAAGTGTAGTGGTATTCGAAACTAGAGTACCACTACAGCCTGCACTAGGAATAGGATATATTTTGAAGGTACTCAATCACAGTTAGGAACCCTTGAGAGATTCCCGGGACGACCCTGGAGAATCTTATTTAACCTCGATTTGAAAACTCTTTTCCCTTGATTTGTTTTATCTTTATTTTCTGTTGTTGAATTTGATTTTTATGGATTATTGTTGAATTTGAGTTTGTATTTATTAATTTTGATGGATGATTGACGAATTTGAATTTTGATGATCGCTATTGCATCCGAGTTTGTATTTGATGGATTTTTGTTCATTTTTTTGAATTTTGATGTTCATTGATAAATTTGATTTTTGGGTATTCATTGTTGTTTTAATAAAATTTTGTCAAGATAAAATTATATGGGCTAGGTCATCTAAGTTATGGAAATCTAATCTTCTACGGTCACATTAGTCAGCATGGTGAGGACATATAGTTGACTTGGATATATCTCTCGGGTGTGGGAATTTAAGGTTTTCGCAGCCAAGCTAGCGGCATCGCGAAAATGTTAAATACCATGATTCTAGAGGTATGTGCCTAAGTCGAGGACTCTGTGATTATCGTAGCCTTGCTTACTAGTATGACGGGGGTTAGAGTACCATGATTGTGGATAGAGCATATGATTATCAGATTGTACCTTAAATGTTTTCGACACATGTTTTCTCTACTTTTGTTTATGTCCTTCAAAAAAAAAATAAAAAAAAATTAACTATTAATTATTTTGTTTTGTTTTGTTTCTCATTATTTAACTTAAGAGTAGGTTTGCCTCTCATTATTTCGCTTAGGAATAACTTTAGCTATTTTCATAAACCTTGTGTAACTTCTCCTATGAATTTCTCCTTAATACAATGAATTGATGATTTTGCTAGACTTTACCTTGGATTTGATAATTTAGCTCTGGGTTTCAAAATGGTTCTTCCTTAGTCAGATAAGCAAAACAGATTTTTTCGTTAATTCCTTCTTGCTATTAATCTTGTATTAGATATAATAAAACTGTCTTGATTTCGTCAATCGCCTGCTTGCAATCTTGGTAGGAATCTAAATGTTAGTCTTAACGTAGAATTAATTTTTATTGGGACATGAGAATATGTATATAGATATATATAGCAGACACTTTGCCTAACACGTATGCATGCTATACTTGATTTTTCCACATATCTAGATACATATTGATATGTTGTTAATGTCCAAATTTTCATAACCAATATTTCTGGTTCTCTGCTTTTCCATGTTTAAATTCGTAAATTAAATGAAAATTTCATGTTATTAGTTTTGTCTACATAACTGCACATGTATGTTATACGTAGGGTTTCAATTCAAAAATTTGGTTAAAATTGTGTTTAAATTGTCAAATGTAAGACCATGTACATATTAACCTTAATGTTGAGTTTCCAGATGTTTAGTTCAAATTGCTGTTTTATTTTCTTAAATGGAACATTTGAGCTATATACCTGGTAGGAAGTAGGATGTAAATTTAAGTTTCATATTCTTACATGTTAGTTTGTGATAAACATTGAGTTGGTTTTTAATGTTCAAATTTCTCCAAAATCCTGAAAACTAGTTACATGTTAACATTTTTACATTGATTTTCATGTTTAGTTAAAATTCAGATTTAACATGTAATATTGACTGCATGCGTAGATAAACGTATTGATAGTATGTTAGGGTCTCATTTCCATCATGTTAGGATATATTGGGAGCATTGAGATTAGTCGTGATGTTTCAAAACCCCTAAATTTTGAAATTGCATTATGTTAATATTACACTTGTTAAAATGTTAGCTCATTTCAGATTTGTATGTAAATGCTGAACTAAAACCTGGTTTAACCTTTCAATACTAAGCTATAACCCTGTACAAGGACACACACACACACACTCTAACTTAGTATGCCCTGTCATGTAACCTAATCTTTTTTCTCTATGTTATGATTAAATAGGTTGTATATTGTAGATTGTTAAACCATATGCCATGAGTAATGTAACTGGATAGCTATTGTTTGAAACCCAAATCCTCGTATACACTTTCATGTATATTCACATACACACATGTCTACTATCTAACCACATGAACATATTCTCATACACATGATGCTAGTTTTCCCTCTCTAACGCTCTCTATACATATATTGTGATTGGGTTTCAATGAAAGTGACTTTCAATTCTTTAACTTGTGAATTTGATTTTCTTGGGATAGTACCCCTTTTAGATGATTGGTAGTTACCTTTCCTTATTTTTATGATAAATACCAGTTTTCATATAGGATGGTAGACTGCCTTACAGTTTTGATGGTTTGTTGTTTTTGTAACTTTTGTTTAGCACCCTAGACTGCCTGTGTGTTTTGATACCCTATGACCGATTCAGTTAGCATGACTAGTATACCTAGATGAGACTTACACTACCACCGTATGCCATGACCCTGTATGTCATCCTTTTGATGGTATGATTTATTTTAATCCGGGACTTTGATTGTGGGGGTTTGACTTAGAGGGAGTACGAACATTTTTAATTTCGAGGACGAAATTTTTATAAGGTGGGTAGGATGTTAGCACCCTGAATTTTGGGTTGAATTTTTTTTTTCGTTTTATTTTATTTTCGGATTGATTGGTTTCAATAAATAATTTATTCTGTTTTTTTTTTCTTAAGTGTACTTTCCCGTGCCTTTGATATTTGGAGTATCAGGGATGTTCAACTCTGGAAATCTTCTTCGTGAGTTTTGGAGTGGACAAGATTACCTTCATGACGGTATACTGTGTCCCATCCAAACTTGTTCTCTTGTGCTCTTTCTGCTTCGCTGAACTTTGGGTCGGTTTAGACCATTGGATTGTTATTTATTTTCCCACTCTTTTTCTTGATCATTTTCAGCGCGTTACCATGACATTTAAATTGGGAGCGCAAGACCAGTCAGTTTCTTGAAACCAACTCCTCATTGATGATCTACTCGAGACGCTCGTCACCCATGACCTTCGTGTCCCACTCAGACACGTCATTTTGTGCTCCATTTGATTCGCACAACTTTTCCGACACGTGACCCGATTTTATTTCACTCCACGGCGTCACATTCATCTTCCAACTTGATTTGTGGGTCCCCTGTCGACCAAAACCTGTCCGCCCCAACTATGGACATGGCCCACTTTGAGCCTACTATCCGTCCGCCACTTGTGTCCCATTCATTGGAATCCCCATGTGCAACTTATTCACTTATGATCATCAACGTCTATTTTAATTCGATTTTTGCACAATGTCCGATTTTGGACCCAATCCGGCTCCACCGAGTCCAGTCCATTCCCATATTACCCTCCATCATGACACCCTCATATTTCTCGCCCAAAAATATCAATTACTCATTTTACCCATTTACAATATGTATTGGAAATTTCTGTTGATTTAAAAACCCTTGGAATTACCTATTTCCTACAAATTAATTTCTAGCCCTTTGATTTCCCAAATTAAATCCTCACCACCCATTCCCTCACATTCACACTCACAGCCAACATTGTTTGGTTGGCCGGCCCTAAAATCTAGGTTGGCATTTTTTTCTCTCTCTCTCCCTCTCACATTATTATCTCTCTCTCTCTCTCTTCCTAATGATTTTACTACACAACCTCAACAGCAACAAACACAACAACAAGAACAGCTTCTCCTCCCCGAACCTCCCCTGGCCGAGCCCCCTGGCCTCGCCGTGCTCGGCCATGGCCGAGCTCAGCCCTCTCCTCCCCACAGATTTCCTTATTCCTCCTCCCATGGATATCAACCATCATCAACCATCATCTCCATCATCATCCTCCCATAGCCTTCACCATGCCCGACCACCCTCTGGCCATGGCCGTGCCACCACCCCGGCCAGCCTGGCCGTCGCGCGACCACCACCTCCTCCACCTCGATCTCCTCCTCCTTATTCCTCCTCCTCCCTCATCATCACCACCACCATCACCATGTTTCCGCCACCACCTCCACCACCATATCAGTCCGCCACCACCTCGCCGCTGGCCGCACGGTTGCGCGCCACCCTCGCGGCCTCACCCCCCCTCGCCGCCGTGCACCGTCGTGCGAACGAGCAGTGTGCAGCAGTTCGCGACAGCAGCAGTTCGCGGCAGCAGCGCGTGCCTTCGCGCGCGTGCATGCCAGCCACCGCCGGCGCCACCGCCGCCATGGTCGGTGGGGACACCCCCCCAGGGCCGGGTGCACACATGGGTCTCCTCCCATGGCGGCCAACGTCCTCCGGGATGCGCCGTCGAGGCGATTCGTGCGTTTTGAACGAGATCCCGTCGGCGCGCGCGAGTTTGGAACTCAAAATTCGTGCTCCGTCGCAGCAACTTCGCGCGCATTTTCCCGAAAATCCGACCGTTGGATCGGCAATTTCTTCACTCCGTCGCAATCTCTGTATATCCACCTTCGCTCATGTCAATTTTCGTCCGTTAATTTTATCGTTTGATACATGAAAACCGGCCACCAAGTTGACCGTTTAAATTGTATTAAATTTGGACAGTTTCGCGGAGCCAACTTCGTCAGCTTGTATCTCCTCCACCGCAGCTCCGTTTGGCGTGCTACCAGTTTCGGTGCGAAGCTGGTATAACCCTCTTACTACCCCTCCAGTTTTGTTTCATTGTGAGCTTGTTTGATTGGTTGAATTCGACGCCAAAGTTGGTCGTCCGAATTCGTAATTTCCAACTTGTAAAATTTCAATTTTGAACACGGGACTCCAGATTTCATTTCTGACACCACCATTAGACTTGTGGCGTCGTTCTGGCATGTTTTCATATAAAATTTGTTAGATTTGGAGAACGTGGGCCCGGGCACGTTTTTCGGTACAAAGCGGGCCCCACTTTCTGGGTCAACGGGACTTTTTGACGCCGGCTCATCGGAATCCAATTTCGGATATACCGTTGAGTTCTTATCGTCATTCTGGACTCGTTGACATATAATTTGCTAGGTTTTGGTAGACATTGGGTCTGGCACGCATTTCGGTGCAAGTCGGATACCAATATCCGGGTCAACGGGTCATTTTGAGATCGGCTCATCGGAATCCAATTCCGGATATACCGTTGAGTTCGTATCATCATTCTGGACTCGTTTACAGGTAGTTTCCTGAGTTTTGAGAACTTTGGCTCTGGCACGTATTTCCGTGCAAACCGAAATTCCAAGTTCTGGTCAACGGGCCAAATGGAGATCGGGTCAACGGAATCCAATTCTGGAGATACCGTTGGGTTCGTATCGACATTCTGGTTTCGTGGACATATAATTGGTTATATTTTGTAGATTTATTTTTTTTACACGTTTTTCGGTGCAAAATGGCTCCGACACGGACACCGTTTTGACCCAAAATTACTTTTTTGCCCTTGTGTCCAAATTGGACCGTTGGGTAGGCTATCCTAGCTAATTTGACCATTCTGGACACGTTGGCGATGTTCATTTCATCGTCCGACAATGTTTGTTGATAATTTCTCTAAGTTTAACTTTTTTATAATTAATTAATAATTAATTCTTATAATATTCGTATTTCGGGATTAGTACAACGAAACTGAGATCAGTCAATTCCAGTGATCTTACATCGCTGAAATTGACAAGTTGGATACGTGGGTCACTATAATAAGATTATCAACCTTACCGATAATCTTCTTATCTCGATTTGCGTGCCGTAAGTTTCGACGTGCAAATAACGAAGTACACTTTATATTAGACTAGAATTGACCCTGATTGACCTAAGTTGACCAGTTGACCCAAAGTCAACTGTAAGTCAACACTTGACATAGTTTGACTAGATTATTGACCGGAGTCGACCTAGAGTTGTTTTGACTTAGAAGAACCTAGAATAATGTAGATTGATTATAGAGATTCATTTATTTTCAACTTGAACACCTTGTAACCTGTGTTACTTTAAATAGGACTCTGTGGCTTCAGTGGGACCCCCTATATTTATCAGCTATTCAGGTTATCGAGGCGAGTACATTCTCTGATCATTTCATACCATGTTTAGGATTATATTTCCTGCTTTAGACTATCTTACTTGATGCTGACACGTTGGTAACACGGATTGGTACTATATGGATCCCTTCATGAGATGTTATCCCCCTCGGGAGCATCAGATACTTTTGTCATGTGTGTTTCACTTACATCACGTATCATATGCTTCTATTATCATGAATCTTCGTTATCAGCTAGTGACTCATGTACTCACATGATTACCGAGCCTTCACGAATCTATTCATGAATCACCCTTTATGGGCAATATAGTATAATCATGAATCTTAACGTAACTTGAATGGATCCTTGTGTATTTATTGGGGATGGGGGAGTATGAGTGAACATGTAAATAAATCCAAGTAGTGTAATCATGAATCAATTTCCAGTAGTGTAATCATGAATCAGTCCCATGCCATTCACATGTTTATCCTGTACTCTGAATCACTAGCACTGTCTCTCTCTATATATCATAGATATTTACTTACAGTCTCTCTTTTACATTATGCTATTTCTTCAGATCCTGTATTTTATTCTCTAGCATGATTATATTTCCTTTCCTGTTATGACTTGTTGAGATGTAGTGTGCTCGCTCCAGTCCTGACTGGACCTGTTGATAAATTTTACAGATAGCTTGGAGGTGCCTGCTAGCCTAGAGGAGACACATTAGAGGTTGTTTAGGTAGTTATTTCATTTTGTCTGGAGTTGTATTTACTTTGTGGATTACTGTATCTGAGTTTGGAGATTTGAGATGTATTTCTAGATTTGTGTATCTTAGACACTTAGATTTCTCTCTGTTGTACCTCTTTTGGATTTCATGTTTTATCTATTCTTATCATGCTCTACCTTAGATGTGATTGAGTCTGTATCTGCTATGTCACCCCCATTCGGGGAGTATAAACTGTTTAGTCTTATACTGTTAGATGCATTGAGACCTAGGACAGCGTTCTACCGCCGACACTGCGGCGTAGGCTGGGCGTTGTTACGTTCTCGTGCCCTAACGCTAGGGTGCGGGTCGTGACAGTACTGCCTTCTGTTTCCCCTTTTCAACCACAGACGGTTTAGCAGGAACAGAAGAGGATTGAGTCGGTAGTGTTTCTACTACATCTTCAGTTTCTTTGGAGGATCCCTCATAGTCTTTGTGGTACTCTTTTCCAGATCTTGTACCAGCAAAAGTTTCTTCTTCAAACTCAGGAGAAGAAAGTACCATATTACAGGATTTAGTCTTTCTTCCCTTAGCTTTCTTCTTGTGAGAGTTGTTACGAGGAACTCCAGAACCCAATCCAGCAGTAGAATTCTGATTTTGAATCTGTAAAGGAAGACGTATTCTTTTATCATAATTCAAACCTTCTGCCTTTTGAAAGTCATAACCCATCTTCTTCATGAGATGAACAGATTGTTGACTATACAAGTCGGTGGGCAGTGGACTTTTAATAAGTATCTCAACAGAAGAGGAAGAAGCAGGACTTTCTGTAACCATAGGAGAATGAAGAATAGGTGTCTCTGTAGTTACGAGAGGAGAAGGATTCGGGATACGAGGAAAAATCCCTATCGGAGCTTTTTCATAAGCAGCAAAAACTTGTTGTGTCCGGTATAAAGGAACACTATTCATGGCTAGCCACTGCTGATGAGTAAGCTTGAGCTTGGTAGGAGGAGCTAGACTTGGAGGACAAATGTTTAGTCCTTTCAGTCTATCTTCTGGAGGAAAGCCATCCCATAGATTATCCAAGTCATCAGGATCTGGAATAACATGAGAAATCATATTGCAAGTTTTAACTTTCTTACCTTTCTTGGATTTTAAAGTTTTACCTTCATTTTCCAATTCAGGTATTAAGTCAGGATGTACCCACATGATTTCACCATTCTTCAATGTGAGTGGCAGCAATCCTGTATTTTCTTACCTGGCAGGCGGGATATTTACGATCTTTATTATCGTCTTCGGAATTGGGATAACTCCATCTGGGACTTGCTGTGGAGAAAAATCTCCGAACTGAAGAGAAACCATATTGGTTGTAACCGTATGGTCATCATTGGTTAAAGCGATAGCGCCACCATTTATCAGCTCTTGGATCTTCTTTTTCAAGACATAGCAAGCACTGGTAGGATGATTAATGTATCTATGATAGATATATTATTTGGGATTGTCAGTCAGATTCACCTCATTAGGCCTTTTTGGCTCTGGAATCTGAAGTTTGCCACTTTTTACCAGACATTGAAATATCCCTGGGATATCACTTTCGTCAAAAGAGTATTCTTCCTTTGGCCTGGAAGATTCCTGATTATTTGGCGTCGTTTTGTTCTTGGAAAGATTGACCATAAGAGTGTCTTTTTCTTTCACATTACGATTGCCAGGATTACTTTTCTTTCCTTCATGATTATATTACTTGTCACGGAAACCTAAATCTCTCTATATATCATAGATATTTACTTACAGTCTCTCTTTTATATTATATTATTTCTTCAGATCCTGTATTTTATTCTCTAGCATGATTATATTTCCTTTCCTGTTATGACTTGTTGAGATGTAGTGTGCTCGCTCCAGTCCTGACTGGACCTGTTGATAAATTTTACAGATAGCCTGGAGGTGCCTGCTAGCCTAGAGGAGACACATTAGAGGTTGTTTAGGTAGTTATTTCATTTTGTCTGGAGTTGTATTTACTTTGTGGATTACTGTATCTGAGTTTGGAGATTTGAGATGTATTTCTGGATTTGTGTATCTTAGACACTTAGATTTCTCTCTGTTGTACCTCTTTTGGATTTCATGTTTTATCTATTCTTATCATGCTCTACCTTAGATGTGATTGAGTCTGTATCTGCTATGTCACCCCCATTCGGAGAGTATAAACTGTTTAGTCTTATACTGTTAGATGCATTGAGACCTAGGACAGCGTTCTACCGCCGACACTGCGGCGTAGGCTGGGCATTGTTACGTTCTCGTGCCCTAACGCTAGGGTGCGGGTCGTGACAGTACTGCCTTCTGTTTCCCCTTTTCAACCACAGACGGTTTAGCAGGAACAGAAGAGGATTGAGTCGGTAGTGTTTCTACTACATCTTCAGTTTCTTTGGAGGATCCCTCATAGTCTTTGTGGTACTCTTTTCCAGATCTTGTACCAGCAAAAGTTTCTTCTTCAAACTCAGGAGAAGAAAGTACCATATTACAGGATTTAGTCTTTCTTCCCTTAGCTTTCTTCTTGTGAGAGTTGTTACGAGGAACTCCAGAACCCAATCCAGCAGTAGAATTCTGATTTTGAATCTGTAAAGGAAGACGTATTCTTTTATCATAATTCAAACCTTCTGCCTTTTGAAAGTCATAACCCATCTTCTTCATGAGATGAACAGATTGTTGACTATACAAGTCGGTGGGCAGTGGACTTTTAATAAGTATCTCAACAGAAGAGGAAGAAGCAGGACTTTCTGTAACCATAGGAGAATGAAGAATAGGTGTCTCTGTAGTTACGAGAGGAGAAGGATTCGGGATACGAGGAAAAATCCCTATCGGAGCTTTTTCATAAGCAGCAAAAACTTGTTGTGTCCGGTATAAAGGAACACTATTCATGGCTAGCCACTGCTGATGAGTAAGCTTAAGCTTGGTAGGAGGAGCTAGACTTGGAGGACAAATGTTTAGTCCTTTCAGTCTATCTTCTGGAGGAAAGCCATCCCATAGATGATCCAAGTCATCAGGATCTGGAATAACATGAGAAATCATGTTGCAAGTTTTTACTTTCTTACCTTTCTTGGATTTTAAAGTTTTACCTTCATTTTCCAATTCAGGTATTAAGTCAGGATGTACCCACATGATTTTACCATTCTTCAATGTGAGTGGCAGCAATCCTGTATTTTCTTACCTGGCAGGCGGGATATTTACGATCTTTATTATCGTCTTCGGAATTGGGATAACTCCATCTGGGACTTGCTGTGGAGAAAAATCTCCGAACTGAAGAGAAACCATATTGGTTGTAACCGTATGGTCATCATTGGTTAAAGCGATAGCGCCACCATTTATCAGCTCTTGGATCTTCTTTTTCAAGACATAGCAAGCACTGGTAGGATGATTAATGTATCTATGATAGATACATTATTTGGGATTGTCAGTCAGATTCACCTCATTAGGCCTTTTTGGCTCTGGAATCTGAAGTTTGCCACTTTTTACCAGACATTGAAATATCCCTGGGATATCACTTTCGTCAAAAGAGTATTCTTCCTTTAGCCTGGAAGATTCCTGATTATTTGGCGTCGTTTTGTTCTTGGAAAGATTGACCATAAGAGTGTCTTTTTCTTTCACATTACGATTGCCAGGATTACTTTTCTTCCCTTTATCTTCTGAAGCGAAAATCATCCCGTGTTCACGAGCCAACCTCCCATTGGTCTCGACAAAAACTGCTGCTATGATAAACGAAGCCCAATATGTGAATTGAGAACCTGTGAAGACAGCAATGGATGGTCGCAGATTCATCTTGCATGTATCAATCAATGCTGAATCTGGCATACCAGGAGGCATCTTTAGAGTAGCTTGTCGAAAACGTTCAATGAACGTCCGAGTATCTTCTTTTTCCTTTTGTTTAATTTCTATCAAGGAGGACATGTTTATGTCCATACCTCCTTCATAGAAGCGGGAGAGAAACATTGCCTTGAATTCGTCAAAAGACGAAATAGAGTTATCGGGTAAGCTACGATACCAGTCATAAGCTGAACCTGTGAGGCATCCGATGAACACTCGAATGAGAAGAGCGTCATTTTTCTGCAAGTGCACAGTCATAATATCAAAGTAATTGATATATTGATTGGGAGATGCTTTTCCATCGAATAAAACCATGGATTGTGGCTTGAATTTTGGTAGAAAGGGTACATCATTCCAATGAGGAGGATAAGGTTGCTTAATCCCTAACCTTTGGAGCTGATCTTTGTGCCTTAAAACTTCAAACTGTGCTTTGAGTTCATGCACTGCTTGAATGGCTTCACTGGTTTGAGAAAGCACATTTGATTGAATAGTCGTTGGATGTACCGTAACCCCCACTGGAGGTGGTACATCTTCTGGGATGATGGGATCTGGAAATGCAAAATTTTGATTAACAGCAGGCTCTTGAATATTCAAAGGTATATCAGCCCCTTGACTATCTTGAGTTTGTGCTGCTACTGGTACCAGAGTTATTACTGTGGATTGAGCAGTTTGCTGATTCAAAATTATATGATGCATGCTTTGCACCATGTTAAGCATGTCTTTCAATGATTGCTCTATGGCAGTGAGACGTTGTTCCGTATTAGCAGAAGACGTCTCTGGTTCATCTCCAACAGCGTAGGATTCAAGCTCTCTTGAAGATATAGAGGGATTAGTATAGAAGTATGAATCCACACTATCGGTATCAGACTCAAAAGATTGAGTACCCCCAGCTTCTGAGTCAGAATTCTGCAATTGTCTTTGTCTTCTTGATCGAGTATTCTGATATACTCCTTCAAAGGAATCAAAAAGCCTGTTGAACTATTGTTGACCTGGGGTTTGGGACATATTCCATCTTGGATGTCGTCCTCTGTTAGTATGAGATGCCATGTTGACTGACACATATGACAGCTCATGTTCTTGGTCTTCAGCTTGATGTTGAGGCGAGTTAAAACTTAAACGATCAAAAACTGACCGTTTTGAAGCCGAACAACAACAGTTGATCACAACCTGGTGATATTCACAATAATGTTTTTCTTGGGGGAATATTACCGGAGATTGTCTGTTCTTACGTTTTTGTATTAGCAATTCACGTAAATCAGAAGGAACAGATAGAGTATTCTTCTTTATTACATTTGGGGTAGAAAAATGTTTAGTCCCTTGTGTATAAAGAAGATTACTGGCTGCATTCGCAGAACCAAACTGTACATTTTTACGCGTTTGGAGTTGTGTGCGTAAATCCTAGGATTTAGCACGAAGGACTCCATTTTCTTGGCATGTAATTTGTAAGTTTGGTACTTTGCATAAAGCAGTATAAGAAGGTTGTTGGTGTAGGACAGAAGCTTTACCAACGACATTTTTATGCTGCACACGTTTAGGTACATTCACATTAGATGTGCAAACATCGTTATGAATTTTATCTACACTGTCAAAGACAGGAGACTTACCTTTACGCATGGAGCGTAAAAATTGATTATCTACCACGTCACAGACGGGAGATTTTGCTTTACGCGAGGAGCGTAATTTATTTGGGCCTACCACGTCACTGACGGAAGACTGATTCTTACACTCAGAAGCATAAACTTTAGGGTCTGTCCCATTACGAATGGGAGATTCATCCTTATGTACTGAGCATAAAATTTGGTTCTTTCCCACTGAGCGTAAAACTTGATTCTTACGCAGTGGGCGTAAAACCTGATTATCTTCACCATTACAAACGGGAGATAAATCGTTACACTTTGAGTGCAACTCTGAAGTAAGGACTGCCTCGTTACGAACGGGAGCCCCTACGACAGGAGTGGGAAGAATTCCCTTGTCATCAGAAGCAGCAGAGAGATCAGAAACCACTTTGGATTTGGGAATCCAAACTTTTCGTGCTTTGCGAGACTTTTGAACATTGGAGTGGCGAGAACCACCCCCAGTTTGGAGCATTTCTTCATAGGCAGTCTGGTCGATGTGCACAACCAGAGTCTTCTTGGTCGAACCGACCGAAACATCATCATATTGAGCAATCACTTCCTCGTCAGAGGAGAAGGTCGTCCCCAGCAGAGTTGTCATTTTGTTTCACTTAACAAAATTGCCAAACAAAGGTTGGATTTTGAAAATAAAACGAGAAAAAAAAGTACAAGAAGTACAAATTTGATTCTGGGAAAGTATTGCTATGGAAGTCTGATCTGTAAATGATCACTTTGTTCCTTGGACCATATAATGATGATGAAGATCACTGCTTGAAGTAGAACAACTTGGAAGAACTAAGTCACCAGAAAGGTATCGACGCACTTGGGCACTGATGGCGAGGCCGAATGCTTTCCTGCTTTGCTTCACTCTATTCTGAAAGAAAAGTTGAAGAAGAATGCTCTGGAGAATCAAAATCTCGAAGTTCTGATCTCTGTATTCTCTCCTGTCTCTCTGTGTGTCTTTGAGAAAAATGAGTCTATTTATAGACTGGGGCTTCTGTGCGTAAAAGAGCATCAAAATCTGTCTTTACGCTAACAACTGCCACCCATGATCAGAGTCATCCTTTACGTACGTTGACACGCGTCCCATCATTTCAGTAAAAATAGGATACATGTACACACGTTCTTCGAAATATGTGGCATGAAGGCCATGTAGGCAAACCACGTTCCAAACTAGCCAGAAATAATAGGGCGTAAAAATAGCCCTAACATCCTCTGGGTGTAAAGCAGTAAGATGAGCGTAAAATAGCTCTGTCATAGGTTTCCAGCGTAAAGTGGTTATTGAATAACCTTGAGCGTAAAATGGCTCAAATAGACTTTACGCACATATTGTTTATTATGAGCGTAAGGACTCATGTAAAACTTCGTACATAAAAGAAACCATACAGTGAGCGTAAAGTAGCTCGATCTTCATAAACGACAACAATGGTCTTTGTATAAGACAAATTCCATTGAATTTTATGGTAAATGCCATCATTAATATCTTCATGTCAGAGTTTGCATTAAATGCGAGATTTGACAGCTTTGTCCAGCGTAAAAGAGGCTGCTTTGTCCTTAGCGTAAAATCACCGGTATAGACCCAAGCGTAAAAGATCAGTCTGCTTAGGCGTAAAGCGATTAGCATTGTCTTGGGCGTAAAGCAGACCACTTATGAATGAGATGACTCTTTCTTTGAAGCACTTTTTACGCTCCTGCATAGTCTTCTAGGGGTTGTTGCAAGAAGTATGATGCCAATCACTTACAATGATTGGCGGAGAGTCCCAACAAATGTTAAAGAGAATGCATGGGCCTCAGTTGAGGTAAATTTATATTGAAGATTAAAATTATTTTGAGTTTATTGCTTGGTTATTAGTAATCTTACTTAATATGCAGCAAAGCTTTATTGTTGACCCACAAGCTAAAAAAATTTAATGCAAACGATAGGTGTTGCAACAAAGTCATTTCGGCATAGCTTAACGGACTATGTTCTCGCCAATAAGGATGACCTTGCTATTTTGAAATATCCACCTCCAATGTATAGTTTCATCCATCTAACTCAATGGAGCAAGTTTATGACATCTAGACTTTCAGAGGACTTTCAGGTATCGGTTTTGAGAATTTGGTTGACTTGTCTACTTCATAAGTTATTATTTGTGATATGTTACTTATGATTTCAGAACCTTTGCATAGAGGAAAAAATAGGAGAGACAGACATGTATACAACCATAGGTTAGGCCGAAAAGGCTATACGGGTTTAAGAGAAAAAATAGTAAGTAATCTGAACTCTGATACAACTCTTTGAAACAAGTGATGGATGCAATACAAATGTGTACACTCACCTATGTTCATTTTTATGATAAAAATAGAAAAATGATGGAACGTATACTGAGGAGGAAGTTGACCGCTGCCTTTTTTGGAAGCTAGCTCGGAAAAAGGAATGAAAGTCTACACGGGATGCCGATGCCAGTGAACATGCTGGAGATGATTCTATTTCGATGGTTTATGATCTAGTTACTCAAGCAATGTGGATAAGATTGTAAGAAAGTCTTAACTTTAGTTCAATTTCATAAAATTAACAAAGTTTTATTGCTGTGCAATGGAAAAGCCCGAGCACAGTGGTCGTAATTGTATAAACTGCCTACATGCTAAACTGCCCATCCCTATCTAGCAGGCTTCTTACTGCTACAGATGCTAAGTCTGTCGTTGCTTGGCAAGAAGCAATTTGTATTCTGTTGTGCATAAAAGCACCACATTCCCCCTTCCTTATTGCTTTTCATACTAACCCAAAACAGCATCAGCCTACTGATTTGTTATGGCCAAGTGCATTTGATGCACAGGTGCACTCGACAGTTTCCTTTTTTTTACTGATCCCCCTTCCCTACCTACCACTATTGCTGCATATCTAGTCTCATTTCTTCCCTATCTTGCCTTGCTAATCCACTACTATAGGCCCTATCTACTTATTGTACAACCTGGAGCAGTAAGTCTTCCACTCCTTTCCTTGTCCTACTATGTATCTATCCGTCATTCTATGACTAACATCCCTAAATACATACACTTAGACACTGGTGGCACACTACTTCTGCTCCTCCTACTATTGTATCTGTTGCTAACCTCCTAAACATTTCTACCTATCCGCCTATATGACTTTCTAACTGTCTAAGCTATCTTCCTATATGTATATATATATATATATAAATATATATATTTTTTATATATATATACATATATATATATATAAATATATATATACATATATATATATAAATATATATACATATATGTATATATATATATATAAATATATATATATACATATATATATATATATACACAAAAAAAAAAAAATATATATATATATATATATATATATATATATATATACACACTCTATGGCTAAACACACACAATTACACTCCTAGATATCTGCATTTTGATGTTCTACACTCTTTAATAACAGAACACTCTAGTGGGTAAATTACTGCACAGTAGATCATTGGAATAGATTACTGTCTAAACCTATCTATTTTTTTTATAGGATGAAGTGAAGAAAAAAATTTCTTGTAGCGACTTGTCTATTCCGGTGAATCTTGATGCTCTTTGTTTTGCAATGGAGAACCCGAGCACGGTGGTCGTGTTGTGGCCATGGGTAAATATGTCATCCTAAGCTCTTATTTCCACACTCCTAAAGCTCCTATTGGTTGGGAGGAGGAGACAAAATTTGCTCGAGGAGATTGAGAGAAAAAACCAGATGATAAGCAAATTAATGATACATGGGAACTATGGTAGACCAATATCAGATACTGGTTCCAACTTTCCGATAACTATATCCCTAATTCCTCCAATGCATCCCATCATTGCACCAAGTTCAGCTTCCGAAGGATCATGGAGGCTAAGTCGTATAAGAAAGGTCTAATTTCATCCCCTTATCTAGCATTATGAATTTAAGTGCTAACATTTTCCAACTTTTTTGATACGGTTGTAAATGCACAGTCTTCTTTGAAAAGTAATGAGGAGATGGTACATGTGGAAAAATCTGTGTATGGCCAAAAGGAGAAGACACCATAAAATAGAAGACACCAAGAAAAGAGAAGACACCAAATAAGGTCAAGTCACGCACAAGAGCTTGTACAAGAATTACAAGGTCTTTTAAGAATCCACTTGGAATGGAATTCTTCGTTGTGCTGGCACAAAACTTGATCCGCAAAAAAATAACACTTCAGGTTTCGTGTGATATTTACTTCTTTGGTACTCTAATACCTATTGCTCTTCTCCGAGAGGATATTGAAAATTTCGTTAATATGTGTCCTCTCTTAACAAACTGCATTCAATTAAACATTAGGTAAAAGAATAATTTGATCCTCAATTTTTTCTTATTACGTTAATAAGTAGACATAAATTATCTGCAAACTATAGGTCATTGTACTATCATTTAAAGGACCTAAACACTGTTGAAAATGTTTCATTTATCGACCCAAGAAAACTATCCAGTTCTGGGTTAAAAGACATTTTTGCATCACGGGATGCAAGAGTAAGAGATATTTGTAATGGTCTGAAATATGGAAAACAAAGTCGATACTTTTTCGTGCCATACAACCCAAGGTATTACATTTCTTACTTTTTTTCCTTTTATAAAGTGAATTCAGAATTTTTGTGGAATACACTCACACACACTTTGGCCATATTATACTGAACTCTGATTTCTACACATTGTTGTACACCTGAGATACACACTGCAGAACATCTACCTAATAGACCATCTAACTCTGATACTTAAATTTTTATATATCTTGGTGTTATATGGTGTATTACAGAGATCGTTGGATCTTGGTTTTCATTGATATTCTACTTATGAGAGCGTACTATTTGGATTCTTTGGGGGGTCGCATATGTGAGGATCTTAAACAAATTGTAACAAGGTATGCATGAATATATTTGTCCCAAATCTTCACACAACTTTAGTAAATGATATATGCTTTAATAATGACAAATATTGTTGTACACTTTAATTTGCATAGTTGGCTTCGGATGTATCATGCTCAATGTGGAGATCAACTTAAAAAATTAGATTTAATTGGTTATCAATTCAGGTACAATATATTTCGTTAGCGTAAATATATATAGATAAAAAATGAACAAGTGTGTAAGGACTTTTCTTTTCCATGCATAGGCGCCAGTACAAAATGTCGTTATTGAATGTGGTTACTACGTGATCCGATATATCAAAGAGATCACAAATAATCCAAGCTCGCTTAATCCTAAGGTGATGTTCTGCTTAATCAACATACATGTATGTTTAAAATATATTACCATTAATTATGCTTTATTTTGCTTCCTATTTACAAACAGTACAATAAGAAGCATGAGTACGGGCTTGATGAAATTAATGAAGTTCACATTGAGTGGATAGAACATGTGTCACCGTTCTTGACCTAGCCATTCCTGAAGGTAATTTTTGGATTTCACTTGCCCTAAATCATCTAACTTCTTGTTTCGGTACATCTGGAAACACAATAAAATTAAGCAATTAGAGGTATAATTATAAAGAATTTTCTTTTTGAAAAAGTGGACCAAACATATGATAAAAATATATGTCAATGGAAATTCATGAGGTTTCCTTTAGTCTCACCTGCAAATGGCTCTTTATGTGAGAAATATTAAGTCCCACGAATGATGTGCAGAGAATGAAGAAAGTAGAAGTAGGTGAAAAGCAGTTTTAGTAAAAATCAGACATGCAATTGGGTGGCAACAGTAAGTAACAGAGTTCTGACTTGTCATTCAAATAGACTTTGATACTAGCAGTGAGTAGCAGTATCTCTGCATATCATCATTCTCTACTAGTAGATATTAGTTCTGATAATGTGATACTAACTATACCTAGTAGATATTAGCTCTGATTACTATACTAAGCCACAATGCTTTGATACCTAGACATTAGCTCTGATACTTAGATATTAGCTATAACCGATGTGTTTTATTCACTCTTAACTAATGTGTGAAGGGGGGATTACCAATGGTAATAGTCATTATGGGTTTAGCTTAAGTCAGTATAATAAACTGCATCAGTCCTTGTTGATTTGTACAGTCATATTCCTTTAGTTCAGCCATTTACCTTTATGTAAATCAAGTTACAGTGAAGGGGGGGTAGGGGCTCTACTAATTTCTTGTATCGGTCATTGTTCAGTCCCCAAATTACATATAGTTCAGTCCCTACTTCTCATTCTTAGTAACAGTTCAGTTTACTGGATAAATGAAAAAGGGGATGTTTCAGTCAATAGATAGTTACTATCAGTCCTTGTGATGTTGATTTTAGTTTTTGTTTGATAATAGTTTCAGTCCTAAATTAATTTTGTTTCAGTCAGTCATTCATAGTTCAGTCTTTAGTTTTATTTGTGCTCAGACACTGTCAGTTTGAGAGCCTTGATACTTGATTTTGTTTTAGTATCACAAATAGGAGGGGCTCGGGTTTGGTTTAAACCTTAGTAGCAGCTATATATTTCTGTCCTATACATTATTATATCACCCACTTGTTGTATCAGTTCTTGTTGATGATATATATCAAATATTTCTTTGTTCAGTTCCTATTTATTGATACCAGTCCAATACTAACAATGTGTTTTTAATTGGTTACATGGATTCTCGATGAATGATCGTTTGTGAAGCTGTGGGCTTCGGTTTCGATGGTTTGTGAAGTTACGGGCTTCGGTTGTGATATGGTTTGTGAAGCTGTAGGCTTCCGTTAAGGGTATTTTGTTGTATTCTAGAACTTTAGTTAATGAAATGGGGTTGGTATATCATGTATAAGTGTGATCTGTGAACAAAGTTTACCTTTTTGTTGGTTACTGATCAAAAGTACTGGTTGAATGGAAAACATGTTTGTTTTGTTAATATAAAATGTGTATTATAAATTATTTGATGTTTGTGAGAGATTCTATAATTTATATTATATATTTCTGGATTTGATATTATATGTGAATCTCGTAACGTCGGCAACGTAAATGGGAATTGATAAATAGGGTCTCTTGATGGCTACGAAATGTCACCAAAAAGAGAATCTATGTTGACGGTCATTAACCAACAGCTAGGCCAGCGTAAGAAAAAGTATGCACCAATATTAATGGTCTAAAACTAAGTTTAGTTGACGACTAAAACCCGTCAACTAAATCAATTTTCGTTGATAGCTAAAATCATTCAACTAAAGTCATTCGGCAACCGTCAACTAAAGTGGGTACTTTTGCTGACACTGGCCTAGCTGACGGAAGAAAAATCGTCAACTAAACCCTTTGGTGCCGAGGAAAAACCGTCACAAAAAGTCAATTTTTTTGTAGTGAAGTAATAGACGGTTGCGTGAAGGGGTTCCACTTTCTCCATATATCTTCACGTTGGTGATGGAGTTTTTTCGTATTTGATGGACTTGGCTGTGTGTCGGCAGTACATTGTCATGTTGTTTCGTCAGGGACAGCCACATATTACTCATCTTATTTATGGTGACAATATGTTGGTGTGTCTGGTTCTGACATTCTCAGGGCTAACATCAGCATCTTCGGTTATGGAGGAGCTTGGTCAATTATTAGGACTTCGGCTAAACAAAGAAAAAAGTAAAGTAAACTTCAATGAGGGTTGTCTGGATAAAAAGGAGTTGTCAGATTGGTATTGCACGGGATGGCCTCCTAGTCAAATAACTTGGTATTCCATTGTCAGTTAACTATGCTAGGTAGGCGGAGTGTCAGAGTATTATAGAGTTCACTCAGAGAAAACTGGAAGGGTGGCAGGCTCAGTCATTGTCATTTGGAGGTCGGATCGAACTAGTTTGATATGTCATTTTAACTGTCACAAGATTTTGGCTGTAGTCGATCATGTCACCACTGGCTACTATAGACACAATGGTGAAATTATGTGCCAATTTTATTTGGAGAGATGAGATACATGAGTGGCTTGGGAGACTTTGTGTTGGCCTCGGGTTGAAGGGGTGTTGGCCTCCGGTCGCTGAGGATGATGCGAAAGTAGCAGGTATGACGATGGTATGGCATTTTATAATGGGAACTCATTGTGGGCATGTTCGATGGATAAGGGAGCGATATTTGAAAGGGGCTAATTTCTGGGACAACTCTAATAACAATGATTCGGTTACTTTCAAGCACATTCTGAGACATAAGAGGGGCGGTTTGATGGGTTATATCTCGCATGACTAAGAATGGTGAGGCGACGAATATGTGGTTGGATCCTTGGCTCAATCACTCGGGACTACTACAGTGGGTTGGTCATCAAGCATATCATGAATCTTATCAGTAGGAGAGGGTGGCGACGATTATTAGAGCTGGGGCATGGTGGGCTGGGGATCACTGGTATGCATGGTTGTTCCAGGACCTTATACACTAGGTGAAGATTGATTCTAGTCTTCCTACGAATAATTGGGTTTGGGATGACTCACTAGCAATGAATTTAAGAGCCAGATTGCCTACAAGCAAGCTAGAGAGGCCCAATAGGAATGGGATTTAGCTGAGGTTGTCTGAGTGAAGGGGTGTGCAAAGAAGATGCAATTGTGCCTTTATTGTCTTCTGAGGAGCAGGCTTTCCAGGATGGACCGATTAGTCAGATTTCGATCTTAGCTATGTGTATTTTGTGGTCAGGTGAATGAATCTATGCAACATGTGTTCTTTCTTTGTCCTATTACATGGCCTATAAGGTATTCATAGGGAGAGAAGCTTCAACTGTGATATAATATAGCAGTGTAATTGGAACATTAGTGGTTGGGATTATGGCAGAAAAACATCAAGAAAGTATGTGGTATCATGACGGACTTATTAGATTGGCAAAAACAATGTGGCATGTTTAGAGGGAAAGGAATCATCGCATCTTTGATGGGCTAAATACCTCATCAAGCGGGATTATTAAAAATATATAACACAATGTGCATTGTATTACAAAAATTCCATCGTTCTTCCGAGAGGAATCGTCGCATCTTTGATGGGCTAAAGACCTCATCAATCCGCTATTCAGGATTGACGACGAAATAGCAACGGATACATAGCGTCATAAGGAAATATGTCGCTACCAAAATTTTATCGTTCTTCCGTCGCTACAATGACGGCTTAGCGATAGATTTAGCGACACTAAAGCAGGGACGGATTAGCAACACCATTATTTCCTAGGTTGGCCTGGTGACGACATAGCAACGAATTCGCGACGGACACTATGAGCCCATTTTTTCCAATTTTTCTAGAAGGTTACCGACAGTTTTCCGTTGTTAAGTCATCGCTGCAAGAGACAACTTAACGATGGAAATAGAGACATTCTCTGATAAATAATTGACACATTTTTGGTATCACACAGTACGTTAGCGACGGATCTTCCATCGCCAGTCCGTCGCAAGACTGAGAATTTTACAGGTTGCCATCGTTGATCCGTTGCTATGGCATCACTAACCTGAGAATTTTTTAATTTTCGTCGCTATACATAAACTCCAATTAATCTCCAAATATTCACCAACTAAAACATACAATAAATTTAAGCACACAAATGAGCACAAACACAAATATATACATATTTATACAAATAGAACACAAACTCTACTAATCATGATGTTTAAAATATCAAAATATATTGAAGATACAAGTTCGATATTGCATACATAATGATAAAATAATACAACAAATACCACCATACGAAAAACATAAGGTATCAACTCGACGGTGGAGGAGGTGGAAGAGGCGGTAATCGGCCAACATCAAGTACTACATCATCATCATATTGAGGATCTGCTATAGCTCCTCAGGAACAATAGCTGCAGTAGAAGCTATAGGAGGCGCTGTGATCGAAGTATGATCTGGAGCAGTCGTCGGAGTGGTAGAAGGAGCCATAGTGGAAGCAGGATCTGGAGTAGAAGCTGGAGTGGGAGCAGGAGCCAGGCCACGAGAGTCTAAAACCTGTGACATATATCTCCGTAGGGTGTTTAGAATATGTGTAACATGCTCTATACTGAGAACGCCGGAAGGAATACCGGGCATTGTTGTTGCATCTGGAGGTAGAGGAGGAGCTCTGGAGTAAATGAATGACTGGGATTCCAACGATCCGGTATCGTACACGCTGCCTTTCCCTCTTTAGACAACTTCTATCCACAAGTCATTCCTCCTAACCGGCATACGTAGCTGAGTCTCAGCTCCACCCTCAGCACCCCTCCCTCACCGACCTGACTCTCTAATGTATCAAACGTCTCCTCTATTTACATATGTAAATAGATTTAGAGTTAATATTTACATTACATTTACTATTAGTTACTATTTTTAGATATTATAGGTTATGTTTAAGAATTTTATTATTATTTAGGGTTATGGTTAGGATATTTAGAGTTAGGGTTAGCCATTTAGGTTAAATAAAAATAATAAATAATAAATAGAATATAATTAGATAGCTTTGAGAAAACTTACATATGCCTTGATTGCTCGATCATATACGAACTTTCCATCATTCTTCTGTTTTTAGGTACGCTCGAAGATTTTGGAGAAGTCGATGGTTTTCGGGACTCTACCTGTCCAGGCGACCTCCTCACACTATAACAATTAAATAGGAATTAATAACAAAAAATTAAAATTAAAAAATATAACAAATAAGAATACTCACCATCCGTCAATAGTGCTCGAAAATTGGGATTGATCCACCAGTGTGGTAACCACCCATAGCACGGTCCGCCTTTGCCTTTTCTCACTTGGCCTTATATTCATGCGTATCCATCTTCTCCTTCAGATTCTTCCAGAACTCCTCCTTCAGCCACTCCTTGTGTTGATCTCCTAAAAGTAGAGACAACGCCTCCTGGTCATTGACCATATCCCTCAACCTCTTACTAGCAACGGACTTGTATCACTTTCGAATTGACTGATCTCTATGCTCCAGTCACCAGCATAACTTTTGCAAATAATAAAATAAATACACTCAAATGAGCAATTATTTAAGAAATGTTGTAAACAAAGACAATCTTATTATACATACCGCTAGCATCTCTAGCCAAATAAATCGTCTATCCGGTAGAAAGTCGGTGAAGTTTATATAGGGACCATAGAATTGATGGCACATCAGTTCCCCAAATCTCTCCCAGCCTGGACCAAAAATAAGTAAACAATGTACCATTAGAATATAAAAAAGTATAAATAAATGTGTGAATTTACGATAAAATAAATTTATATACTTACATCGTTTCATCTACCCACAGCTCTGGATGACTGATGTTGGATGGCCACTCTGGTAGGGTAGGGGGATCTACAAATATTGGTCGATGTACATATAATTTATGGTTCAACAACAGATGAGGATATAGATTTGTCCTAGTAGGAGCGACGGGTGCAGTCTCCGATGTACTACTAGGAGCAGCCGAACCAGCGGTAGCACCACCAGGAGTAGATGTTGAGGGAACATCATTAGATGGACTAGCTCCGCCCACTGATGGACAAGTATTGGGCGGATATAAACCATCACCATCTGGGAAGTCGTCCTCGCTAGCTCCTCTGCGATCTACAACTGTAGTAGTGAGTGGGGGACGGCAGGATAAAGATCCTCGACGTTGTCCACCACGTCGTCCCGCCATGGCAAATCTAAAAAAATAAAAAATAGTGTGATGATACAATAATCAATGCAGGTCATGATACAAATAATGATAATGTCATGATTCTCATAAAGTAATGTTGTGATGCAATGAAAACAATACTACTGTCATGATAGTAATAATAATAGTATGATGAAATAAATAAATAATCTAAAATAATACATGTATAACTACGTACTAATCTTCTTCATCTTCTGATTCATTTTTATCTTCCGAATCATGACTCAAAGGATCTTCATCTTCTACTACTTCATTTTTACTTTCACCTTCATATTCCAATTCTTCTTCGTCGTACGATACGCCCATTTCAGAGTCCTTATCTACATGAGGTAAATCATCTATGTCAACTTTGTCAACTATAACATACTCTACAGTACGTCAACCTCTATATCGTCAACATCGCCCAAACTCATATATGTTGGTTGAGCCAAGACCACATTGTAGGAATGTTGAGCACCTCTAGAGGGGGATGAATATAGTATGTGTGTGCAGCAATATAAAATTATCACTTGAAAATTAATTATGGCAGAAATCAAACTGATATGAAGTAGGAAGAAAATATAAATGCATAATGTAAACAAGTTCAAAGAAGCAAACGCAAACACTAAGGTTTATACTAGTTTTTCTCTGAGAGAACTAGTCCAGTCTGAGTACTCTAGTTCGATGTTGAATTCACTATCTCGTGAAACACAAGCTTTGAACCTGAAACACTTGCAGCTCCTTATAACACGTGCCTATTATCTGATGAGAACTACTTCAACTTGCAAGTCTTTAATCTGAAGGACTTGCCGACTTCTGGAACTAGATAAAAACTGAGATAATTAGCATCTGTACAACTCGACCAAACTTCTAGATTGAACCAAAACTGGCACTGGCTTGGCTATGAGCTATAAAGCTTAGATTTGAAAGTGGAAAGCTTTTATAGGACACTTGAATGAGTAGAGAAGAGAGAACGAAATGAGTGATTAGAAATAAAAAACTCTCCTCTATTTATAGTTTTTTTTTTACCGAACTCGGGCAGAGTTCGGAAGTCCAAAGTTCAAAAATTCGAACATTTGGAGAATGTTCTTCAGGGTGGCCTAATCCTTCGAGAACTGAGTCAGGGTGACCAAGTTCAGCCAGAAATCAGTCCGAATTTGGTTTCCTTGTTTCTTGAACATGTCAAGAAGAAATTGTCTTTGGGTTTTTGTGGGTTTGTGGGCTATTTGGAAAGTGGACTGACTAATAAATGGATTGATAAATTTAGATGATTGGATATGCTAATTTTGGTAGTGAATTTTTGTAGCTGAGCCAAGTGCCAATCCCGATCAACCGAACATTTTTTCTTGACTCAATAAATTAAAAATACATAATAAAGAAGGAAAAGATGTCTCGATCATTGAGGCGACTATTGTTGGCAAAGACTCTAACTGAGTGCAGTAGCAAGGTTGTAGTCGTTCAACAGCAGTATCGTACCAGTATATTATTTGTGTATTTTGAAGTAGAGTAGTCAGTCGGTTATCAAAATCAGGTGTGACCAGACCAATGGGCCAACAAGCTCCCCCATTTGATAATTGACAAACACAAAGTTTGATATACCAAATAATTTTAGAAAATGACCATTTACCTTTGGTACCAATTTTCCTTCTTCTGTCCGGTATATTGAAAACTTTTCTCCCCCTTTGTTATTTTATCAAAATGCGAGCTCCCCCGTAATTAGTCAATATATAATAAAGAAGGGTAAAATATCCAAATTTGTATTAATTTTACCAAGATAACACAGACACATAGCAGATGATAGAAAAGATAAAAGGAAGTGCATAGCCTATAAACCAAACCAGAGTTCACATACATAGTAATGCTGAAAGAAATCATAACAAACTACATAACCAAAGTGCATGTGATCTAATACAAACCAAAATAAGTGCAACTAACTAGTGCCGACTACTAATGTCATCATCAACCATCACATATCAAACCACAGCTCATAGGGGGTCTTTTTCGATATAGGTTGAATTAGAACTCCATTTAAAATATGACAAGCTGTACTCACAGTTTCAGCCAAAAACTATTATGGAAGATTATACTGGTTAAGCATAACTCTAGCCATTTTTCTGAGTGTTCTATTCTTCCTCTCCACAATACCATTTTGTTGGAAAGTCCTAGGACAAGAAAATTCATGAGAATAAGCATTCAAATCACAAAACTTTTGAAATCAGAATTTTCAAATTTGCCTACATGATCACTTTGAATGCGAGTAATCATGAAGCCCTTTTCGTTTTGAACCACTTTACAGAAAATTATAAATTCAAAAAGCAAATTATTTTTATTTGATAAATAGAAAACCCAAGTATAACGAAAAAATTCATCAACGATAACAAAAAACGTAGAGTTTTTCACCAAGACCGGCGACTCTACTTGGTTTAAACAAATCCATATGCAATAATTTCAAAGGTCTTGAAGTACTCACAACATTTAGGGATTTAAATGTTTAACTAGTTGCTTTATTTTTCTCGCAATCAGAACATACCATGTCTTTTTTGAATAAAATTTTGGATAATTATTTTAACAATTTCTTCGATGATAGTCTAGATATGGTATCCATATTTGCATGTCCTAGTCTCATGTGCCATAGCCAACTTTCATCTTTGTTAGCTATTAGGCACTTACCTGCGTTGTTAGTTCTATCTGATAGATAGAAAACATATATATTATTCTCCCTTCTGCCTTCATAAACTAAGTCCCTACTAGTCAAATCATATATAGAACATTTGTCTTTCATGAAGTTAATGCCATAACCATTATCAGCAAGATGACTTATGCTTAATAGGGTAGGTTGTAACTCTGTGACAAGACAAGCGCCTTTAATGACTAGGTAAGAAGGCATACTAACAATACCATCACCTATTATATAACCTCTCAAATTATTTTCGAATGAAACATATTTTTCTTTCTTCATTTATAGCATAGCAAATGAGGATTTATCAACAATCATGTGACACAAATATCGCTATTGAGGATCCATTTACTTCTAGTATGAGAGGGTTCGTCTACCTACAAAAGGAGTAAATGTGATGTTTGGTACCCATTTTTTTAAGTGTCCAGAAATGTTAGTCTTTGGTATCCAAGTATATATATTCATGTCAACTAGCTTTCTAACTCTATAAAACTTAGAGATGTGTCCATGTGAACCACAATATCTACAAGAAAATTGATAGCTAGTGTTTGGTGTCATGTTATTGACATAATGCTTGTGTGTCTTCCTTGGATACTAATAAATAAAGGCATGATTTATGAAACATTATGCTTACGTATTTTATTTGGTCGTGTCGTGTTACGTGTATGTTGTGTCGTATGACATACCTTTGGCTGAATAGCAGATACCACCTATTTTCTAACTTTATCTCTAACTTTTTAGAGAAAGCACATGCCTCGTCATACCTTGTAGTTATATATAGCATCTATCTTCTGTGTAGCGTTGTTATACTTTTTATTCTCGAACTCGTATGACTCATTCAAATTAGCATAGTCATGATCTCTTTTCCTAATATTTTTATGAGCATCATGCAAGCTAAGCTTCAGAGTTGATATTTTTTTATTCGTGTTTCTGGTGGAAGGTGTTTTCCGTATATCTTTCAATAGGGATGAGAACCTTTTCAGTTTAGTAGTGTAAGCTTTGATCTCTTTTTGAGACTGTTTATATTCGTCCAAGACTTTCTTGTGTTCATCTAACAAGTCACTAAAAGCATCAGAAAGTTCATCAAATGTAAAGTCATTGTACAGAGGATTTTTTGATACCTGATCAAATGTCATCAAGTAAACATTTATAGAGATGCTTGGTTTATCTTTTTCCTCTAGTTCATTAGCCTTGATTTCATGCCAAATGCTGGTATTAGCATATTTTCGAGATAAAGACTTTATGTTTGATCCTTCGTATCGACTTGTCTTCTTTGCCATTGGACAATCTTTCTCGATGTGTCCAGTCTTTTTGGAACCATAGCAGATTGTCTATTCTTCATTACTTTCTTGATAATCTTTCTTCTTTTGGTTTGATCTCTCAAACTTCAAGAAATTCTTGAAGTTCTTTATAAGAAGAGCTTGTTCGTCACAATATAAATCTTTACCATCCGTGTCTTCGCTAGTGATTCTTTAGCATGAGCTTTGAAGGTGATAGACTTTTCTGTTAGAGTATATTCTTCAAAGTTAAAGGTCTAGTTCATGTGTCATCAGTTTGCCCATGAGAGTTTCAAGCAACATAGTGGTAAGATCGTTTCCTTCTATAATCATAGTAGCTTTTTGGTTTCAGTTCTTCGTTAGTCCCTTGCGCACTTTGCAAATCTTTTTATTATTCGAGTAATCCTTGCCAAGAGATGATAAAGGATTAGTAATATCAAGAAAACATGTAAACATCTAAGTGATTATTTCATTTGGCTACATCTTGAAAGCCTCATACATACTCTTATGTCAATATGCTTATCTTGGATTCATTCACTTGTGATGTACCTTCATGAGTTACCTCAAAAAGTTTCCAAATGTCGTGATGTGGCACATGTAGATACTCTGTTGAACTCAATCTTATCAATGGCATAGAATAGTTCATTTATCGCTCTTGCGTCAAGACTGGCTTGTGTCTTTTCTGAATCCGTGTATCTATCATGTGGCTTGTCCTTGTCCATAAGATTATCGCCAATCACTATTCTAGGTGGCTTTTTGTAGCCATCTATGACTAGAGACCAGAGATCAAAATCAAGATATTTCAAAAAAAAGCTCATCCGTATTTTCCAGTAAGTATAGTTTGTTCCATCAAATAGTGGAGGTCTATTTGTGGAATTCCTTTCACCGGTGAATATAGATTCTATGGTTGTCATATATATTCACTCTAGAGTGTTATATTTGAATATAACTTGCTTTGATACCAATTATAGGAAGTTGAGCACCTCTAGAGGGGGAAAGGGTGAATAGAGTGTGTGTGTGCAACGGAATAAAATTACCACTTAAAAATTAATTATGGAAGAAATCAAATAGATATGAATTAGGTATTAAATATAAATAAGTTCAGATAAGCAAACGCAAACACCAAGGTTTATTGTGGTTTTCCTCTGACAGGACTAGTCCAGTCTCGAGTACTCTAGTTCTACTTTGAATCCGAAGTGCTTGCAGCTGCTTACAATACTTAATTTTTATCCGAAGAGTACTACTTCAACTTACAAGCCTTTCATCCAAAGGACTTGGCGGCTTTTAGAACTTGAAGAAAACTGAGATGTTTTCAAGCCTCTGTACAACTCGACCAAACTTCTAGATTGAACCGAAACCGGCACTAGCTTGGCTACGAGCTGCAAAGCTTAGATTTGAAAGTGGAAAGCTTTTATAGAACACTTAAATGAGTAGAGAAGAGAGAATGGAATAAGTGATTAGAAATAAAAAAACTCTCCTCTATTTATAGTATTTTTTGGACAGAACTCGGGCAGAGTTCGGTTGTCCAAAGTTCAAAAATTCGAACGTTTGGAGCTTGTTCTTCAGGGTGATCGAGTTTGGCCCGAGTATGGTTACCCTGTTTCCTGAATATGTTAAGAAAAATAGGCTTTAGGCTTTTGTCGGTTTGTAGGCTATTTGAAAAGGGTTTATGGGCTATTTGAAAATTGGACTGGGTTTAATAAATGGACTGATCAATTTAGATGACTGGGTAAGCTAATTTTGGTACTGGACTTTTTGTAGTTGAGCCAAGTGCCAATCCCGATCAACCGTACATATTTCCTAGACTCAATAAATTGAAAATACATAATAAAGTAGGAAAAGATGTCTCAATCATTGAGGCAATTATTGTTGGCGAAGACTATGACTAAGTGCAGTTGCAAAGTTGTAGTCATTCAGCAATACTACTATACCTATATATTATTTGTGTATTTCGAAAGTTGTTAGTCGGTTATCAAAATTAGGTGTGACCAGACCAATGGGCCAATACACTTATCTCCCTGGTATGCTAGATCTCCAATATTATCTATTTCTTGCTTTAGTTTTGCATACAATCCACCAATTTTTGGTATTGCATCGTCGACTAAGATAATTCATATAGTACACTTGAGCTGTTTGACTAGCGAACACAAATGGCTCGAAACCTGTATATCTTTTTCCATGTTTTATATTAATAAATCCAAATTGTTTGTCTATTTTCCATCCTTGTTTGGGTGTTGTATCGAACAAATGACATTTAAGCAGCATAATTTTCGTATCAAAAGAGTAATTCAGCCCTACGATATCTCGTAGAATACCGTAATAGTCAAATTTTGGGTCGATATCGTAGACTGAACCCCTCACACAAACTTTGAAATTCTTTCTATAATTAGCCTCTTCATCGATAGATGAGTGATTAATAGTCTTATTATTGGTTCTAAATTTGAAGTCATTGATGGTATATCCATCCCAACACTTCGCCCTCTTGCTTGGTCTGATAGCTAGTGCTCGAAGTCTTTCATTCTGCAACTGTATACTACGAAAAACCTAAAACATCACTTATCATAAAGTCATTAGACAATGCTTGGTCAAATTATTGAATTTATAATGGTTAATGATTACAATCCTTACATAATTATGGAACCACGACAAAAATTTTCTATCAACCTCCCTAGAAAATATTGATGAGCATAAATAAAAATTGTGTCGCCTACTTCTCAATAAATTGCATCTCCTTTATACTACTATTTAGGCATAAATACCGATGAGCAACTTCAAACTCGTCGTCCTCCAACCACCGTAATTTAGAAGCACTTGTAGGCTTGCCCCTCACATTGAAGATAGTATGGATTCTACTATTCGGCGCTTCGACCTTACCTTCATCATTCCTTGGTGCTATAGTTCGTTCTGACATGAGTATCGAAGTAGATTGAACAGAAGTTTTAAACCTCCTCGATGATATATGCTTCGTATATCGAAGCTTCTAAATGAGCCATATTGTCCACCTTTTTCTTCAAGTGATGTAGATATCTATAAATAATATATTGAATATTAGAATTATTTGAATAAAGAAATAACTAGTACAAGATAATTATTTTATACCTCTCCACTACCAAAATTTAACGTTTAGCGACGGCCATATCCGTCGCCAACCCGTCGGTAAATCAGTTTACCAATGGTTTGTCGACGGATTTGGGTCAAATAAATCCGTCGGGATATGGCTCGTCGCTAAAAATAATCCGTCGCCAAGTTGTCGCCAAGCGACGACTGAGCGACGAATTTCCGGCAGCCATATTCGTACAATTAGCGATGACTGGCCTACGGGTTTCCGTCAAATCAATTATCAGAAAATAAGTAATACATCATCTTACCGACAGGTTAATCCATCGGAAACGTGTCGGTAAAAGCGTATCAGAGAGTATCTGATACGCAATCTCCGTCGCCAATCCGTCGACAACTTGTCGGTAAACGCGTATCAGAGAGTTTCTGATACGCAAACTCCGTCGCTAAGTCGTCGCAACGTTTCGACGGACTGGTGACGAAATAGCGGCGGTTCATCCATCGATCCAGTTCTGGAAATCTTCCATGTTTCCAGAACCTTGGCGACGGATATTTGGCCGCTACGCCGTCGACAATCAGTCGCGGAAATGGTGCGGAAAGTCCATCGCTAAACCTTTACCGACTATGAGCGACTAAATAGCGACGGAGAACCCGTCGCTAAGGTTCTGTGAATCTTTCATATTTCCAGTACCTTGTCGACGGATATTTCGTCGATCAGTAGTCACCAACCCGTCGCTAACAGAGAATATCTCTAGTTAGCGACGGATATTCTGTCGACAGGTTGTCGGTAAACGCGTATACTAGAAATTCTCTAATTAGCGACAGATATTTCGTCGACAAGTAGTCGCCATCCGTCGCTAGTCCGTCGCCAGCTGGGTAATTTTTGAAAAAAATTTGCATAAAACAGAGCATTCCCTGTTCACACAACATCCTAAACATCGAAAAATCACAATATGCATCACACATCACAGAAACCAACAAACCAATATACATCACACACCAATATACAATCCATCACAAATATATCACACAAACCAACATAAATCACACACCAATTATCCAAACATTCAGCATTATCCAATATTTAAAATTATCCACACATAAAATAAACAAATATTTAATATTTAAAAATATGTCAAACTATCCAAATACAATACATCAAGGAGGAGGAGTTCGATCGTCCACTGGTGGTACTTCCTGTAATGCCCGTGGTTCGTATTACGTATTGAAAATACGTGTACGTATTTCGGGCTCGTATTTTGGTTTGTCATAATTAGTTAGCCTTGGGTTTTATTATTGCATGTTGCATTAGCATGGTTCATCATGGCATTGCATTGGCTTAGTTTGGTTCGGTTTAGTGGGTTTGGCTTGATTTGGTTTTATGTGGAGAACCACTCCCACCTACCACCACTCCCACCATAAATATCTATCCTACTCTCTCTCTTCCATTATTGCTCATTACTCATTTCTTCTTCTCCATCTTTACTCTTCACCTACCAGGAGAGAGGGAGAGCTTAGGCAAGTGCATCTTGCTTCATGGAGGAACCCTATTTTTATTGTTCCATTGTCTTCCTCATGTGTTTCTAACCCACTTTAGTACTTAGCATTTTACATTTCTGTGGTTAATTTCTTGTAGATCTAATTTTTGGGGTATTTTCGGTTTCTATAAATTTTGATCTATCAATCTTGTATATTTTTGTTAGTTGATGGTTCCATCTGGTAGAGAATTCTATTTTGTCCAAATTTGACCTACGGGAGTTTGGATTTGGGTTCCTGATGTTGTTTGGAGGAGCATGGATGCCATGGTATTTTCCATGGACCTGTTCTCTGTGGGAGCTATTAATTTCACTCGGGCCGCATAAGCATTTTTAGCTCTGGCCGCATAAGCATTTTTAGCTTTGGCCGCATGAGCATTAATTACATGCCCCTTTTATTTTAGTTGCTTGCAAGCTTGCATGCATTTGCATGCAACTTGCCTGAGCCACGTAGGCCAATGGCTTTAGTCTGAGCCGCATGGCCATTAAATTAAAGTTGGCCGCATGGCTTTTCCTTTATTATTTTGCATACATCAGCTTAAGTGCTGGCATGGAAATAAATTGTATTAATTAATGCTTAGCAATCAAAAGTTGCTGAGCCGCATAGGCCAACTCAATGGCTGGCCAATAATTAATGCATTAGCATTTGCAGTAGCTGGCCGCATGGAATTGCCATTTGTGGATCCATTTAATTAGTGCATCATTGGCACTACACATGGCCATGCATTTATTAGCAATATTTACTTTGCATGCCTCAGTGCATTAATATTATTAGCCTTATTGCATGCGTGCATGGCATAGCAAAATTTCATTTGCTGGCATGCTAAAAAAAAAGAAAATTGCTAAGATTTAATAATATTTTAATTGCCTTGGCCATGTTAGGGCCGCATGCAACCTTAAATAACATGAGCCGCATGGAACTGAATGCACTTTTGCATGGTACTTATTTTTAATGCCTTAGCCTAATTAATGCATTAGCTTTATTTTATGCTTGCATTTTGCATGGAAAGCATCAGCAGCATGCAATGCATGCATTGTATTTTCTTAAGCAATTAATGCATGCTAGGCTTAAGCAATTAATTGTATGCACTTAACAAGTTATATATATTATATTATTGGCCTTCCTTGGCCTTCAGGAAGATCTGGCCGCATGGAGTATAGGCCACACATTAAAATATTTGTATACAATAAGAATTGCATACATTTATAGTTTTATATATATATTATATTATTGGATCTTAGCCGCATAACCATGGGGAATTATTTGTTTGGCTTTGTTTTGGCCTTCAGGAAAATTTGTAACCGCATGGCCTTGGACAATTAAATATTATTATTTGTATGTAGAATTTTGCATGGAATCTAAGGGAGCCGCATAGGTTCCCTTCCCCCACTATTTAATATTTTGGCCACGTGAACCATTAATTAAAGGGTTCACGTGTACCTTTTCTTATTTGCATTAAATGTGGGGGTCCCACATAGCTTCTTTAGTTGACTTGCTTGCTGAAGTGGGAGTTTGCATTTAATAAGGGTCCCACTATCTTTTGTCTTATTTTGATTTCAAGGCCTATTTATTGTTTCCTGGCCGCAGGGTGGCCTCCCACTCTCTTTGACCGCATGTTTGTTCTCCCACTTTTGGACCGCATGGTCCCACTTTGATTGTTTAAATGTCTTATTTGCGTGAATTGTGGTCAGAATTTCTTCCCACTTCTAACATGAAAGTTGTAGAGTTTCTCCTTGGCTTCAGAAATATATATATTATATTATATTATTATTTTAATTGTACGAATTTCTTTCCTCCTTGATAAATGGCATAACTTGATAGTGACCCGCCGTGGTGCACTCCTGACAAGATAACCTGACCTGACAAACTTGACATGATATCTTGACATGATAATTCTTGATAATGGCCCGCCGTGGCGCATTCTTGACATGATAAACCTGACATGATATTTTTTGAATGCTGTTGCGACGGCTAACACGACATGACAAGATTGAATGACCTGGACACTATGGACGATTGTGCTTGTACAAATGAACCCGTCGTGTCATGCATCATGTCTAAGACGGGGATCCCTGAGTACCACGGTCAGGGGCACCCACTGAAATGGACTAAGGCTAATTACTAGAATAATCCAGTAGTTCATGGAGAGACTTTCCCAGTTACCTGTTGCCCCTTTGATCCCGGCCATATATATATATACATGGGATTTGTTACTATCCGTCGAGATGAGCGCACTTCCAGCCCGCCGTCGAGTGTGGTACCTTAGGACACATGTATCTTACTACAGTGTGTCTGCTATATCATGCTATCTTTTTCCTTTTCTTTGCTGGGGTCACTCAGGTAGCAGTAGGCGGGTAACTGGACTTGGAAGAATCTCGCTGCATCTCGCTAATAACTAGACTTGTGATAACCCTAGTTAGTTAAAGTATCAAGCCGTACTTATTGCTTGGCCGTGAATGTTGGATGGAGTTCGATCAGTCTAGTCTCGTCTTGATCTTGTACAAGATTGTTACATGACCAGATTTCTTATATTTATCTTGCCGATAAATGGTGGGAAAAACCAAGTTCTGTTCAGACGAAGGGTTACAACCCCGGTCCTTGTTTGGTTTACGGGTTGTAACCTGCTTATCTGAATAGTCCCATGGTTATCTCATCGTATATCATCCTGTCATGCTTTTCCAATATGTCCTGTCTTTTATTGATTCTGTACAAGATTGTCTTTTATATTCACCTGTCATGCTTTTTCTTAAATTACGGTCTCGTATTATGTAATTATACTCTTGTGCTAATTGCTGGTTTTAGTTCCTAAGTGAAGCCTCCTTTGTGGCACTTGCTCTTTCTGGGGTCTGACCCAGCTGGTTTTGTATGGCCAGATACCAGAGCAGCTCCAGAGGATCTACCGAATCTTCAGCCACATGGTGACCACTAGACGGAATCCTAGCAATGAGTGGGTTATTTTTGGCTCTCCCACTCAATTGTAAATTATTTCTTTTGAGGCGTTTAGCCGCCGAGCAAGTGTTAGCTCGTGTACATTTTTACTTACTGTCTGCCTACGGGCTGTAACATGATTGGCAACCTAGGGTTGATCATGTATGACTAAACTCTTGCTAGTCCTCATATTTTGTAACGACTAGCTTCATGATCAGCTGGATATGTAATGTTTGGGACGCCTTATTATTGTATATTTGGTGATCTTACATCTTGTAACTCTATTTACTTGCTTATGATTGAGACACTAGGCTTGTTATTGACCCTAAGAGACTGATGGCTTGTAGATAAACCCTCATATATCTAGACAGTCGTGACCGTATAGTGGAGTGGATCCCATTTCATTATACGTAGCTGGCTATGTCTGCCCCCGCTCTCCAGTATTCTGGTTCTGGGGCGTGACATGGTTTAAGTGGTGGCCTATGCAGGTCTTGTAAATCAAGATATGTGAGGGTTTACCGAATAGATGTCTCAATCAGTACTCGCCCTTGATCTCTGCTCGTATCCTCTTGATTCCTGAAATTCTTGTCCTGATCACATACTTGTAATCCTTGATCTGTCCTGGTCCTTCCTTATTGTTCCCATGTCGTCTTCTTCAGCAGCATTGAACCTGGACCTGTCGATCAGCAAAGCGGAACACCTCCTGTGGACCAGCAGCACCCAGGAGATCAAGCCCAGTATTCTGGTGTAGCTTCTAGAGTTATGCCTACTGAGGGTCCAGAGCCACCAGTTCAGCCAGCCCAGCCCGCAAGACAGGATGATGAAGCCTTGGTTGGACTTATCAGGGAGTTGCTTGCATCGTAGGATCCTCGAGGAAACACTTTGCGTCAGGCGGTGGTAGACGCTCTGGGCAGAGGTGGACATCATGGAAACAGTGCAGTGAACAGTGATAGGACCGGAGGTCGAAAGCGATCTCACGGCCAGATGACCCAGTCTTCAGCACCAGCCCCGACAGTCAGGGCTTTGACAGTCAGGGCTTTGACAGTGCAGTGAACAGTAGAGTTGTAATGCCCGTGGTTCGTATTACGTATTAGAAATACGTGTACATATTTCTGGCTCGTATTTTGGTTTGTCATAATTAGTTAGCCTTGGGTTTTATTATTGCATGTTGCATTAGCATGGTTCATCATGGCATTGCATTAGCTTGGTTTGGTTCGGTTTAGTGGGTTTGGCTTGATTTGGTTTTATGTGGAGAACCACTCCCACCTACCACCACTCCCACCATAAATATCTATCCCACTCTCTCTCTTCCATTATTGCTCATTACTCATTTCTTCTTCTCCTTTACTCTTCACCTACCAGGAGAGAGGGAGAGCTTATGCAAGTGCATCTTGCTTCATGGAGGAACCCCATTTTTATTGTTCTATTGTCTTCCTCATGTGTTTTTAACCCACTTTAGTACTTAGCATTTTACATTTCTGTGGTTAATTTCTTGTAGATCTAATTTTTGGGGTATTTTCGATTTCTATAAATTTTGATCTATCAATCTTGTATATTTTTGTTAGTTGATGGTTCCATCTGGTAGAGAATTCTATTTTGTCCAAATTTAACCTACGGGAGTTTGGATTTGGGTTCCTGATGTTGTTTGGAGGAGCATGGATGCCATGGTATTTTCCATGGACCTGTTCTCTGTGGGAGCTATTAATTTCACTCTGGCCGCATAAGCATTTTTAGCTCTGGCCGCATAAGCATTTTTAGCTTTGGCCGCATGAGCATTAATTGCCGTGAATGTTGGATGGAGTTCGATCAGTCGTACTTATTGCTTGGCCGTGAATGTTGGATGGAGTTCGATCAGTCTAGTCTCGTCTTGATCTTGTACAAGATTGTTACATGACTAGATTTCTTATATTTATCTTGCCGATAAATGGTGGAAGAAACCAAGTTCTGTTCAGACGAAGGGTTACAACCCCGGTCCTTGTTTGGTTTACGGGTTGTAACCTGCTTATCTGAATAGTCCCATGGTTATCTCATCGTATATCATCCTGTCATACTTTTCCAATATATCCTGTCTTTTATTGATTCTGTACAAGATTGTCTTTTATATTCACCTGTCATGCTTTTTCTTAAATTACGGTCTCTTATTATGTAATTATACTCTTGTGCTAATTGCTGGTTTTAGTTCCTAAGTGAAGCCTCCTTTGTGGCACTTGCTCTTTCTGGGGTCTGACCCAGCTGGTTTTGTATGGCCAGATACCAGAGCAGCTCCAGAGGATCTACCGAATCTCCAGCCACATGGTGACCACTAGACGGAATCATGGCAACGAGTGGGTTATTTTTGGCTCTCCCACTCTATTGTAAATTATTTCTTTTGAGGCGTTTAGCCGTCGAGCAAGTGTTAGCTCGTGTACATTTTTACTTACTGTCTGCCTACGGGCTGTAACATGATTGGCAACCTAGGGTTGACAATGTATGACTAAACTCTTGCTAGTCCTCACATTTTGTAACGACTAGCTTCATGATCAGCTGGATATGTAATGTTTGGGACGCCTTACTATTGTATATTTGGTGATCTTACATCTTGTAACTCTATTTACTTGCTTATGATTGAGACACTAGGCTTGTTATTGACCCTAAGAGACTGATGGCTTGTAGATAAACCCTCATATATCTAGACAGCCGTGACCGTATAGTGGAGTGGATCCCATTTCATTATACGTAGCTGGCTATATCTGCCCCCGCTCTCCAGTATTCTGGTTCTGGGGCGTGACATGGTTTAAGTGGTGGCCCATGCAGGTCTTGTAAATCAAGATATGTGAGGGTTTACCGAATAGATGTCTCAATCAGTACTCGCCCTTGATCTCTGCTCGTATCCTCTTGATTCTTGAAATTCTTGTCCTGATCACATGCTTGTAATCCTTGATCTGTCCTGGTCCTTCCTTATTGTTCCCATGTCGTCTTCTTCAGCAGCATTGAACCTGGACCTGCCGATCCGCAAAGTAGAACACCTCCTGTGGACCAGCAGCATCCAGGAGATCAAGCCCAGTATTCCGGTGTAGCTTCTAGAGTTATGCCTACTCCGGGGCCGCGGGAGGAGGCAGGGACGGTGGAAATCTCGGAATCGCTGCGTGCAACGGTGCCAGGGAGACGACTCCGTACAGGCTCCCTTTCCTAATGTCGTCGACGGTATCTACGAACATGTCGTCGTCGCGAGCGGCCATAGAAGAGGGCGTCCGGGCGGATGTCGTTTTGCCGACATCCTCGGCAGCAGATGGCTGAACCCGACTAAGGGCCTCACGATACGCAGCCTATTAAATGAATGTGTTTATACTATAAGTTTACCTAAGTTATAATCTAAATCCTATGTTTTCCTAAGTTATAGTCTGAATCCTAAGTTTACCTAAGTTATAGTCTGAATACTTATAATTCTAACATAAATCTCATAAATGTAAGTACTTACATCAGTCTCCTTGGCCCTCTTGTCGACGAAGCTCCCGTCCTTTCGCCTCTTGTAGGTATGCTGGAATACATCGTGCATGGTGACCGATTCTGCCCATTTTCTCTCCTTCAACGCCCGTTGGGTCTGCATACGAAATATTCGTAGAATTTAATTAATTAAGTATATTAATAGTACTGAATTAGATTGTGGAATGAATGTTTGGTATCTCACCAGATCTACAAGCGTTGCTACGTGGGACCTTGATGCCCCCGTATGTAGCCCTGCAGCCCGTCGGTTCGCCTTCACTTTTTTCGATTTCTGCTTGTACGCAGGAGCATCCATCTTCTCCAAGATCTACTCATAATAGTCCTGCCGGATCCACTCCTTCTTCGAATGTGTCGTTCGAAGGTCATACACCTCGTCCCGTATCTTCTTCCTGGCGGCGCTTCTGTAGGTCTTGCGGATCGCCTCCTCGCGATGGCGGGGCCACCAGAACGTCCTCTATCATACAAATTCAATTATCACATATTAAAAAATGGTTGATTAAAGAGTAATTAATAATTAACCACAAGAGATATATATATATAGATATATATATATATATATACAAGATATATATATATATATATATATATATATATATATATATATATATATATATATATATATATATATACCCTCATTTCGTCGAGCCAGATGTACTGCAAGTCTAGGTGCACCTCAGAAAAATTGAGGTAGGGGCCATGGTACTTTGACCGGATATTCTGCCCTAGAAGCCTGGCAGCATCCCACAGAAAAAAGCTACAAAGAAGCAACGATTGGATTATTAACTTGAATAAATGAAACAAATTTAATAAATTTACTTAAATTTACTTACGACTCACCCGCGGGCCATAGCTCTCGTCGAAACTTGCCCATCGGCCTCTCTGGTGGCGTCGGAGGATCCGTGGCTCCGTGCATGTACTCACCAGAAACCGGATGTAACTGAGTCAAGGGGTACTCCGGGGCCCACTGAGCAGTAACTGGTGGATCCGTTGGTGGATCCGCTGGCGGAACGAAACCATCAACGGATGGAGACGCATGCCTCGCCGAAGAGGATGATAGCCCCGGGGTAGATCGCCTGCAGGATGAGTCTATGCCTGGGGTACTCTCCGGGTCGGGATCGCTAGATGGGGTCATAACCCAGAACTGTGGAAGGCGACCCCGACCACTACCACCAGCAGCACCACTGCGACCACGTCCACGACCAGGGCTACCAGCACCAGCACCACCACCATCACCACCACGACCAACACCACTACGACGAGTGTTAGCCATCATGACCTGTAAATAGAACACATAAACATAATTAACAATATAGAAGTACAAATGAATATAAAACTAAACTAAAGTATATATATACCACCAACATGGGGACGAGTGTCGCAGCGACGAGAAGAACTAGGAATGCCATCTGTAAAAATAAAATCATACAATAAGTAGATGATCGAACGACAAAAACATGAATTAAAACAAGAATACAGAAGTTTAAACTGAATTCACTAAGTTAGTTGTAAGTGCTTTTATGAGGTCAAACTAAATTCACGTATTTAGAAGTGTTTTTAATATATATCGATATTTAATCTATTCATCATCATTATCTTCGTCCTCGTCCTCATCCTCGTCCTCGCCCTCGTCTTCATCCTCAAACTCATCCTTATCCTCATCGTCGACTTCATCTGCCTCAATACTTGGGACAAGACGCATCTTTCTCCCCTGGTTGACAACTAAGTCATCTGTATCAACCTCTTCCTCCTCTCTATTTTCCTCAATAATATCTTCAACATTCATGGTATCCGACTGTTGTCCCAAGTATTGGGACTTTTCGATCTGGTCCTCTTGGTATGCTGGGTCTCCAACGTTGAATGTATTTCTAGATTTAATCTTGCATACTGCCCACCAGTCAAATCGATCTCTACGACGCGTTGGATAGCTTGTATAGTAGACTTGAACAGCCTGACTTGCTATCACAAATGTGTCGGACCCTCTATACCTCCTGTGATGATTTATGTCAACGAATCCAAATTGTTTATCGATTCTCCAACCGATATTTGGTGTCGTATCGAACCACTCACATTTGAACATTTCAATATGCATATCATATGAGACAGTATTTGTAAATCTATAATATCCCGAAGCACTCCATAATAGTCAAAGTCCGGCTGGTCGTCATAGATGGTGCCTCTTATGCAAACACCAGAATCCTTGGTACTGAAGCCGTCATTGAGAAATTCGACATTTATAGTATTCTGAGTTGCCTTAAACTTGAAGCCATTAACGACATAGCCTAGCCAAGTCTTTGCATGCTTCTTCGGTCCCAATGCCAAATAACGAATACTCTCGTTTGTGAGTATTGTTTCAGGCAGTAAAACCTGTAAACAAATTGATAATTTAAATATTTTAGATGCATATATTTTAATGGTAGCCGCATACATATTATCTTAGTTACTTACGTATTTGTGAAACCAGGATGGAAAGGTACAATCAACCTCTCTTTGAAGTCCCTCATCGGTAATATTGGGTATCATCATTTTGACTTCATTTCTAAATACACTGTTAGTGAGAATAAAAATAAGTGTAGTCACTTATTTCACCAAATTAGAGATTATAACGAGTGTAAGTGTAGTCACTTACTTCTCCAAATATCTCACTTCTTGTATGTCACAATTTAATAAGATATATCGGTGAGCGGCATCATACTCATCATCAGTCAACTACCATTTCTTACTAGCCCCAATAGGCTTGCCCCTTATATTGAATATACCTCCATCCTCAACGTCCTCGTCATTCCTTTGAGGTCTATTTTGATTTGTCTGAACATGAGTATCGAAATAAATGGAGCAGAAGTTTGATACCTTCTCGATAAGATATGCTTCGTATATCGAAGCCTCTATATGAGCCTTGTTGCCAACTTTCTTCTTTAGATGGTATAGGTATCTAGAGAGACAAATTATCTTGTAAATTAACAATTAATTTTAAATTCCACTTAAATTCAACTTAAATTATATCGATTTTTATTTACCTTTCAAATGGGTACATCCATCGATAATGAACAGATGCACCGACATGGGCTTCGTATGCTAGATGAATCGGTAGATGCTCCATGCTGTCGAAGAAGCCCGGAGGAAATATTTTCTCTAACTTGCAAATTGTTAAGACAATCTTCTCCTCAAGTTCAATCATGTGTTGCACCGTCAACTTAGTTGAACAAATATCCCCAAAGAATGTAGATAGCTCGGCCAACGGAACCCATACAGCAGAAGACAACAACTCTCTCAAAGCAATGGATAGTAATCTTTCCATAAATAAGTGGCAGTCGTGACTCTTCATTCCCGTTAGCTTGCGTTCATTGAGATCAACGCATCTAGCCAAATTCGACACATAGCCGTCGAAAAATCTTAAAGTAGATATCCACTTGCAGATTATTAATCTATCTTCCTTGCTCAATGTGTATTATGCTATCGGCTTAATTAATTGTCCACCAGCTCCCCTTTGTATCAAGTTTAAATAAGGACGCTTGCATATCTCGGCAATGTCTTATCTTGCTTTTGGATTGTCCTTTGTCTTTCTTTTAATATCCATGACGGTATTGAAGACATTATCGAACACATTTTTTTCGATATGCATGACATCAAGATTATGCCTTATAAGATTATCTTTCCAATAAGGCAAGTCCCAAAAGATATTCTGTTTGGTCCAGTTATGGCTTTGTCCGAACCCCTCGACACGATTGTTCGATAGATCTTTAATTACGGTGGGCAAATCCTTTACATCTTCCCAAATATCGTATCCCGACAATCTGGTAGGCGGATGAGAAAATTCTTGTTTTCCAGCTCTGAACGCATCCTTGTTCTTTCTCCAAGGATGACTCACGGCAGAAATTGACGGTGACAGTCAAAGAAAGAAGTTTTTCCTCCATGCTTAAGGCGGAACGCCTTACTATTTTCTATGCATATCGGACAAGACTTGGTGTCGTAAGTACTCCATCCCGACAGCATACCGTATGCTGGAAAATCATTGATTGTCCATATCAGTGAAGCTCTCATCTGAAAGTTCTGTTTCCTGGAAATATCATAGGCCGCGACGCTGATCTCCCATAGTTGTTTCAGCTCATCCACCAATGGATGTAAATATATATCGAAGTTCTTCGTCAGATTTTTGAGACCTGATATGATAGCTATCAAGAACATATAAGGAGTCTTCATACACATCCATGGTGGCAAATTGTAAGGGGTAAGAATGACCGGCCAACCAGAGTATTGAGATCTCGACTGCCCGAAAGGGGCGAAGCCATCAGAACATAGCGCCAGACGTACATTTCTAGGCTCTGCAGCAAAATCTGGATGAATGAAAATGTTTCCATGCCTCTCCATCCAAAGGATGTGACAATTCTCCATCATCCTTTGTGCATTCTTCGTTGTGCCACATCATGTGTTCTGCTGTATTCAGAGACATATACATCCTCTACAAGCGCTTCGTGATCGAAAAATAATGCATATACTTGTAAGGACGTCATCTTCTAGTTGACTTTCCTTTTCCCTGCACTAGCTTGTAACGTTTCGCATTACAGAAGCTGCAACTTTCTATGTCCTCGTTCTCCTTGTAGTACAACATGCATCCGTTACGACAATAATCTATTTTCTCGTACCAAAATCCCAGTTGCCGGACCATCATCTTTGACTTGTAGAAGTATTTTGGGATCTCTTTTGATTCCTTCGGTAACAACTCCTTGATTAGTTGTGTAATCCGATCATAGCAAGCTTGTGTAAAGTTAAAATCAGACTTTATGTTCAACAACCGCATCGTCATTGACAGTACGGAATGAGTCTCACAACCAGGATATAGAGGAGTATCTGCATCTTGAAACATATCATAGAACTCCTTCGCCTCGAGATTAGGACCCTCCGGATCAAAATTAGGACCTGCCGTATCGTACACCATATCTCGTGCAAGGTTCTGCAGGTCTCCATAATCAACAGAGCATTCGTCGTCTTTGATGACAAAATCTGTTGCAGCATTATCAACAAAAGCATAAGTAGCAGCATTCGCAACCTGTCTTTCCACATATAGTTCACCTTGGGATGACCATAGGCCGTAATCACGTATGAAACCCTTACGGGTGAAATAGTCTCTCACGGTCACCACTTTTTCGTAACGTTGCGATAATTACCCCATGGATACTTGATTTTGTTACTGTCTATGTACTGAGCTTTGCTCATGGCATACTTAAGAAACACTTCCATGCCTGCCTGAAAATTGTCACTCACACCTATTCTGCTCTCGTGTTGTCGTTTGTACATCCATGTACGATCAACGAAGTAACGATCCATCACAGATTGGATGTAAAAATCTGTATCGTTTGACAAACTAAACAGAATTAGTATATAATCATGTACTCCAGGGCCCACCGTGCAGTAACTGGTGGATTCGTTGGTATAGGCCGGATGTACTTAGTATCGACCGTATCATATTAGTATCGGTCTATAGGTTTGGTATAGGTCGTATTAAATTAATATTGGCCTTAGCAAATTGGTATCGTCCTATCTGATATGTATCGACCGTATAGCTAGAATTCGTATTTTATATATCGATTCGGTATAGAACATTAAGATACTTCTCTTACAATGGTATTCTAGCTTAAGATTTCGGTTCGGGAATATTAAGAGCTATAGAACATTAAGATACTTAATGTTCTATGTCAGATCATATAGTTCACCTTGCAATGGTATTCTACTTCGCAAGAGAAGTATCTTATATATATATACTAATTTATATAATAAGAGATTTCGGTCCAAAGTTTATATATATATATATATATATATATATATATATATATATATATATATATATATTTTTATATATATATATATATATATATATATATATATATATATATATATATATATATATATATATATATACACTAAAAACAAAAAAAAAATATATATATATATATATATATATACACTAAGAGATTCGGTTCAGTTTAAAAAAAATTAGGTTTCGGTGTGTGTGTGTGTGTGTGTGTGTGTGTGTGTGTGTGTGTGTGTGTGTGTGTGTGTGTGTTACTACTGCCGACCCCCAACTCCCCACTCCCACCACCACCGAACCCCACCCCCACCGCCGCCGACCCCAACTCCCACCCCCGGCCCCCATCCGCCGACCCCAACTCCCACCACCGGCCCCCAACCTCCACCCCCACTACCGCCGACCGCCATCCCCTCCACTGTAACGCCCCAGTCCGAAAATAGAAGGACTGGAAACGTATCATGCCAACTGTATACATACGAGTAAATGAAAGGCTCATATGTATACATAAGCTGTAAATGTAGAAAGCCAAGCACTAAAAAAAAGGCTTTTAGCGACGGCGGGATCCGTTGCTAAAAGTCGTTTTTCCGTCGCTAAAGCCAAATAGCGACATATCAGTGACGGAAATCGTTTGTCGGAAAATCACGTGTCGCTAATTTAAATCAGTCTCTAGTTTGTCGGAAATAGCGACTGATTAGGGACGCATTTAGCGACACACAATTTATTGGAAAATACAACGTAATAGCGACGGAAACTCTGTCGCTATAGTTACCGACGAACTACCGATGTCGCAGCGGCGTAATTCAGCATGAGAGTAGCGACGGGCTAGCGACAGAAAATTACGTCGCTAAGATGTTTCCGATACGCTTTTGGTGTCGGACAGGAACATAGCGACGGAATAGTAAGTAAAATTTACGTCGCTATGCAGTCGCTATACTGGAATATAATATTTTCCAGAACCTTAGCGACGGAAACTACAGTCGCTATTCCTTCGGTAGCCTGCAAAGTAAATTTTTCAGGCATGTAGCGACGAATAAATCATTGTTGTTCCGTCGCTAGCCTGAAATGTTCCAGGTTTTCTGTCGCTGTTCTGTCGCCATTCCGTCGCTAAATACAATATTGCATGTCAGTATTTGTGTTTCCTGTACTCCACATCCCTGTCGACAGTTACACACACAATATACAGTCATATAAACAGTTTCGAAATACAATATCAGTATTCATGTTTCCAGCAGTCCTTATCCATGTTAACAGTTTTACAGTAGTCACACGTATCAGTATTTGTGTTTTCTGTAAATTCTCAATTTCATGCACACGTATCCCAAATGTTTTAATACAACACATACACACATATCCAAAATTAGCTTCATACACACATACGAATAATATTTTAATATAAGAAATATTAATACACATATCCAAAATGTTTTAATACAAGAAAGTACTGGTACAGTAAATCTAGGTCATCGGGCGTGATGGAAACCTCTCGGCGGGCATGATGAAGACTTATCGGCGGACTTAATGAAGATCCAAGCTGCAAACGTGAAATAATAAGTGAGGATGTGTTAAAAATAAAAACTACTGTCATGTCATTATACTAATGGAATTCGTATATTAAATTAAAACGTGCGTGCTAGTCTGATTCATCTTCCCAAGAGTCTTCAGAATCATCGCTTTATTCCGAAGTGTCTTCTTCTGCTTCTTCATTTTCACTATCACTATGATCTTCATCTTCATCTTCCAATACTTCTTCCTCAACATCTTCCAATTCTTCATCAACGTTAACCTCCATAACGTCATCTACCACAACCTCCATATCTTCTAAATCCTCTTCCTCAACAACATCCAAACTTATATATGTTGGTTGAGGCTTGACCACCTCTTCCTCTTGGTAGCTAGGCTACATACCCAACATTATATGTATTTCTTGCTTTGGTTTTGCATACAGCCCACCAATCCAGGGTACTGTGCCGTCGGCTAGGATAACTCGTATAGTACACTTGAATGGTTTGACTAGCCAACACAAATGGTTCAAAACCTCCATATCTTTTTCCATGTTTTATATCAACAAAGCCAAATTGTTTATCAATCTTCCATCCTTGCTTGGGTGTTGTATGGAACCAACGACATTTAAAAAGCACAATCTTCGTATCAACAGAATATTCAATCTCTACGATATCTCGTAGAACACCGTAGTAGTCGAATTCGGGATCGGCATCGTAGACTGAGGCTCTCACACAAACTCCCGAATTTTTGGTATAATTAGCCTCCTCATCGACAAATGAATGATTGATAGCCTTATCAGTAGTTCTAAAGTTAAATCCATTGATTGTATATCTGCTCCAACACTTCGCCTTCTTGCTCGGTCCAATAGCAATTGCTCTTAGCCCTTTGTTCTGCAACTGTGTACCAGGACGGAAGACCTAGTATGGATAGTATTAGAAAAGTCATTAGACAAAGTGTGGATAGTAACATATCGAATTTAGAATGGCTAATGATTATAATCCTTACATAATTTCGGAACCACGAAGGAAACTTCATATCGACCACTCTAGCAAGATCATCATCATCAATATTAGGTCTTTCCATTCTAATCTCAGCACTAAAAGTACTGTAATAATAGGGAGAAATGTTAGCACACTTCTAAATATCAAATTTAGAATGACTAAATGGTGTCGCTTACTTTTCAAGATCTTTCATCTCTTCGATACCGCTATTGAGGCATATATACCGATGTGCGGCTTCAAACTCATTGTCATCCAACCACCGTAATTTAGTCTCACTTGTCGGCTTGCCCCCCGCATTGAAGATTGTATGGATCCCTTCGTTCGGTGCATTGATACCACCTTCAACATTCCTCGGCGCTCTATTCTGATTTGTTTGGACATAAGTATCGAAGTAGATCGAGCAGAAGTTAGAAACCTCCTCAATGATGTACGCTTTGCATATTGAAGCTCCTACATGAGCCTTATTGACCACTTTCTTCTTCAGGTGACCTAGATATCTATAAGAAATATATTGAATATTAGAATTATTTAAATAAAAAAATTACAAATTAGAAGATTATTTTATACCTCTCAAATGGGTACATCCATCGATAATGGACGGGAGCACCGACACGTGCTTCGTATGCATGATAAATCGGCAAATGTTCCATACTATCAAAGAAGCCGGGAGGGAATACCATTTTTAACTTGCACAACGTCACTACAACTTTCTCCTCAAGTTCTAGCATATGTTGTACCGTCAACTTACTTGAACACAAATCTCTAAAGAAGATAGATAACTCGGCCAGCGGGGTCCACACATGAGAATGTAACATCTCTCTTAAAGCGATAGGAAGTAATCGCTCCATGAAAACGTGACAATCATGACTCTTCATCGCTATCAACCTGCGTTCGTTGAGATCGACACATCTCGCCAGATTCAATACGTAACCGTCAGGAAATCTCAACTTTGAAATCCATTTACATATTATCAGTTTATCATCTCTACTCAATGTAAATGGTCCTGGAGGCTTCACCCAGTTACCATTGGACCTTTGTGACAGATGCAACTCTGGACGCTTGCAAATAATTTCTAAGTCCTTCCTTGCTTTAATATTGTCTTTCGTTTTTTCCTTAATATCCATCACAGTATTAAATATGTTGTCAAATATTTTTTTTCAATATGCATGACATCAAGATTGTTTCTTATGAGATTGTCCGGCCAATAAGGTAAATCCCAAAAGATACTCTGTTTCGTCCAATTGGGATGTTGTCCGAAGCCTTCAATTGGATGGCCGGATCCCGGATTTTCCATGACAGTCGATAAATCTCGAACCTTTTCCCAAACTACATCTTCCTTTAATCTTAACGGGGGAAGAGATACTTCCCGTTTACTAGCCCTGAAGTCATCTATGTTCCTTCTCCACGAATATGATAAAGGAAAAAACTGGCGGTGGCAATAAAAAAAACACGCCTTTCCTCTATTCTGAAGGCAGAATGCCTTACTCTTCTCCATACATATCGGACATGACATAATACCATGAGTACTCCACCCCGATAACATCCCGTAAGCTGAAAAATCATTGATGGTCCACATGAGCATCGCCCTCATCTGAAAGTTCTGCTCCATCGATATATCAAACGTCTGGATGCCAAACTGCCATAATTGTTTTAATTCGTCCACCAACGGTTGCAAGTAGATATCGATGTTCTTCTTTGGATTTCTTGGACCGGGTATGATAAGTGTGTGGAACATATAAGGAGTTTTCAGGCACATCCTCGGTGGTAGATTGTACGGGGTCAAAATCACCGGCCAACAAGAGTATTGCATCCCCAACTGTCCGAATAGAGTGAATCCATCAGAACATAAAGCCAATCGAACATTCCTAGGCTCCGCAGCAAAATCAGGATGACACCGATCAAAATGCTTCCATGGTTCTCCATCGGCAGGATGAGATAATTCTCCTTCATCCATCTTCCGTTCTTTGTTATGCCATGTCATGTGTTGTGCAGTATTTTCAGACATATACATTCTCTGCAGCCTCTTTGTGATTGGCAAAAAACTGTATGTACTTGTACGGGCGCATCCACGTCCGGGCAATTAATTTTCCTTTACCCCGGATTGGCTTGTACCGGTCCTCGTCACAGAAAATGCATTTGTCTTTATCACTGTTCTCCTTGTAGTATAACATGCAACCATTTCGACAGCAGTCTATCTTCTGGTAGCCCAATCTGAGTTTTTGCATCATCTTCGACTTGTAGAAGCTTTCAGGCAAATCATTTGATCCTTTTTGGCAACAACTCTCTTACAAGCTGGATTATCCGGTCATAGCATTCTTGCGGAAAGTTAAAATCAGATTTAAGGTTCAACAGTCGCATCACCACCGACAATACCGAATGAGAATCACAATCCGGATATAACGGAGTATCAGCATGCTTGAACATATCATAGAACTCCTTTGCATCAGGATTCGGATCCTCACGTACCACAGCAAAATCTAATACCATCTCACGTGCCAAGTTTGTTGGTTGCCGATATTCAAAATGATCTCCGAGAGTAGAATCTCTCACTTCGATATTGAAGAAGGACTGAGATTGTGAAGTCGGAGATTCTCCTTGATTAATCCACACGTTGTAATTCGACATGAAACCCTTCTTGTAATGGTGCTCTCTCACGAGTGACACCTCTCTAAATGGTATATTCTTACATTTGACACAAGGGCACTTTATGCGCCTTCCATCCATGAAATCGGCACGGCTACTTGCATATATGAGAAATTGCTCGACGCCCGCCTTGAAATCGTCCGTCAAGCCAATCATACTATCATGTTGTCGATTGTACATCCACGAACGGTCAAGTAAGTATCGACTCATTGTTCTAATCCACGTGAATGATTCTGCACCAAGAATTAAGATGCTATATATCACTTGGTATCATAAAACAAACCTAGTATAACTTGGTGTAACGTACCCCTCACGTACATTCACTCATAAAACAAACCTAGTATAATTAGGTATCACATTGATACTCAAGTATCAAATTGATACTCAAGTATATTTCACATTGATCAATCAATTACCTTAGTAATCTAAAACTACTACACCTATTTATTTCGTGTCCGTGTCCCATCAAATTTCTAAAGCTATTATACCGATAAATTTCTATTTATCTACTATACCCACTACTATACCGATAAATTTCAAACACGAAATTGAAACTGAAACCCTAGAACATGTTGAGAAAACACAAATAAAGCATAAATAAAAATAAATACAAATTAGGGTCTAGGGTTTCGTACCTTGAAGAGGTTGGTCACGGAGAGGATCTCGGAGAAGGGGGGACGTCGGAGGGGGGCGCCGGAGGGGGGACGTCGGAGGGGGTGGTCGCCGAAGGAGGGGTCGCCGGAGGGAGGCACAAAGGAGGAGAAGAAAAGGGAGGGTGTACGGGGTTTCGAAGGAGAAGAAGAGGGGGGATGGAGAGGGGGAGCACACCGGAGGGAGGTGGTCGCCGGAGGTGGAGGCTCGACGGAGGAGGAGAAGAAGGGGTGGTTAGGGGGTTCGATCGGAGGAGGAGAAGATGGAGGGGGCCGGAGTGGGGGAGGCCGCCGAAGGGGGCCGCCGGAGGGGGCCGTCGGAGGGGGGTCGCCGAAGGGGGCCGCAGTTTGGGGGGTGATCGCCGGTCGGGGGGGAGAGAGGGGAGGAGAGGGAAGGATTTTGAGGGTGAGAGAGAGATTGGGAAATTTTTGAAATTTAAGTAACTTTCGAATTTTCACAGCAAATTAGCGACAAAAATTTTCCGTCTCTACGCCGTCGCTACATGGAAATGTCACTAAGTAGTCGCACGTTAGTCGCTACCTTTATGAAAAAAATTTAGAATAAAAATTAATCCTTCCATTTCGACATTTACAGCAGCTTAGCGACATATATATCTGTCGCTAATCAGTCGGTTGACATATTCCGTCGCTAAATGATCGCTGATCCGTCGCTAAACTTATAAAAAAATTAAGTAAAAAAATTTGTCGCCCGTAAGTCGCTTGTCGGTCGCTAATTGGCGACTGATTACGCCGTCGCTAATTTTCAGTCACTATTTGCCTGTATTTTGGTAGTGAAGACACTAAATCTCATCCACGAAGATAAATAATGATATAAAGCAACTTTGAGTTTGTCATGTATACAATCGTTGGGCGGAGACAAATCCACTACCAACTAATTTAAATAGGGAAGAAATATACAAAGAAAGTGATTTGGTCGAGCGAAAGGGATGACGATCCAAAAGCAACATCTCGACGGAATAGCGCGCAAGTCATGGCCTTAGCTAGAGCACCTGTAGGAAGTCACAAAACACACCAGGAGAAATCACCAGATCCTCAGAGGGACGTAATAAGACACATAATATCATGCCATAAACTGAATATAAATAGCTCAATAGAAAGTACATAAACCTAAACAGATAAGGTTCCTAACCATTCTATGTGAAACCATGCACTTTTCGAGAAAACGTTCTACGCAGGGGCTGTATGATAAGCCACACAAATAAAAGAGGATTGGCAGCAAGTAGCGCTCATACGAGACACTATCAGACCGAAATGTGCATAAAAATAAAATGTAGCCCCTCCGCTAATAGCTGTCTCCTTCCTCCCCATGATACTATACATGCGTCGTCTCCACGACACACAACATGAATCGTTTCCACGACACTGTTTTTGTCTTAATAACTGCTAGGTCTTCTATACAAATCTATTAGCAGTTATATCCTAACGCACGGCCTGTACGCACCAATGATCAGTCAGCACGCAAGTCCGTATCTATATGCGACTCGCAACTTCGTGGCACAAAAGTGTCGAGGCCAATTTATGCAACACACACAAAGGGTGGTCCCTTAACTCTAGGCCAAAATGCAACAAAAAAACTAAAGTATAGTAATTTGCATCTATATAGTTTTGAAAGAACAATTTTATATTTGCTAGAAATAAGTAAAAGCATGCATTATATTGAGCAATTCAAATAAACAGTAAAGGTAAGGTGTCTTGCCTGGCGTGTCGCCTGATGTGGTACGATGATCTGTCATGTCCTGCTTTGTCCAATAGCTGAGGTCGATGTATAAGGGTCCGAAATTCCTGAAAATTAAGACTCCCGGTCAGTTACGATCGGGATGGACAGATAGTGAGAATTTGCAGAAATAAATATATATACTATTTTAAAAATTTCTATAATACTCGATAACTAGTTTTTATGAGTCTAAATAATTTATAGGAAACTACTTAAAATAATTTATATGTAACAACTTGAAAACTTGCCCTTTTTGTTTAAAATAACTATAATATATATATATATATATATATATATATATATATATATATATATATATATATATATATATATATATATATACATATATATATATATTTATATATATATATATATATATATATATATATATATATATATATATATATATATATATATATATAAAATATATATATTTATAATATATATATATATATATATATATATATATATATGACTCTTCAAAAATAATAATAGCGTTAGCAATAACACTAATACTATTTAACCCAAAATACTAATAATAATATCAAGAAAAATGATAATAATAATAATTATTATTATTATTATTATTATTATTATTATATACTTTACGAATCCTATATATAACTAGTTTTCTAACAAATTAATTAATACAACCATATAATAATAAAAAGTAAACCATAAAATTACATTAGAATAACATAACATGATTATGATAATAATATTGATAATAATAATTTTCATAATATTGTTATAATAATATTAATAATAATTAGGTAATAAAATAAAAATATAACCTCCTAATCCCCCCTCTTTTAACACATAGTGAGAGAGAGGGAAAGAGCAGAGAAGGGAAGAGAAAACAGAGAGAAGGAGAGGAAATCGAGGAAAAGAGGGGAGCGGAGAGATGTTCGCACGCGGCGTGGTGAAGCAGCGCGCGGCGGTCGGAGTTCGCTGCATCGACGGCGTGAGCTCGGGAGGCGCGTCTTCCGACGGCATGGTGTTCGAGGTGGGCTACCTCGAGGAGGGCACAGTCGGAGGCGAAGTGGCGATGGGACTGGAGAAGGCGAAGGGATCGAGGAGAGCGGCGATGACCGGAGCTGGCCTGCTCGCGACGGGGGCAGCCAGGGCGGCAGCCGACGGACGGAGTGTGCGACGAACGCGGCTGTACGTGGTGCTTGAACTCCGACACGGGGGCTCGAGGAGAGCGGTGGTTCCTAAACGCGGTGGCTGCATTCGAGCGTGGGCGGTGTTGCACCTCTAGATCCGACGGTGGAGTAGAGAGGAGGTAGATCGGTGCGGCGACGTTCATCGGACACGGCTGGGCGTGACGCGGAAGACAAGAGGAGGAGGTAAGTGACGATGGTGGGGTTTGTTTGTTGTTGTTTATTGTTTTCTCTTTCTTAGGGATGGTGACTGTGGTGGTGTCTGCGATGATGGCGGTGGTTGGTTGCCCTAGTTGTGTCGGGTCTTGATCGGGAGAGGAGGTGGTGGCGATGATGGCATGGAGATGGTGGTGGTCGTCTCCTGACGGGTTGGTCGGAGTAGCCAGGAGTCCGGTGACGGAGGTGACGGTGATGATGACGGGGACTATTGGGGGTTCGCCGATGGCGGCGTGGGACGGCGTAGAGGATACGTGTCCGAGATTGTCGGGCACGGTGTCGGGAACAATTGTAAATGTAAAATCATATTGGATAAGAATAAGGCACAGACACGATGCACCTGTGGAGAATTTAGATGGTAAAAGTTTTTATGGAGAAGAACAAAGGAGCCTCTCCTTAAATAGGAGGTAGTGCTCCTAGTTGGATATGCATTAGGATGGTTTAAATCCCCCGTAGATAATTCCGGCTCTTTATTTAAATTACTTTAAATCAATGCAACAATATCCCAAAATATAAACTAGAAGATCTCATCATTTAATTCAATAACCATTTTAAAGCTACCCAATAAAATCAAATATCATTTTAATTCATAATAAATGATTTAGAATTATCTTTTTAAACCAAATAAATTTCAAACCAAAGTAATATAGATAAATTCTAAATTTGAAATTATTTAAATAAGCCGATATATCATTGTTTTTACCGTAAATAAATTTTATATTAAATCAAACAATATTTAAAAATATTTTTTTTGAAATAGTAAAAGAATAATAATATTTTATTTTAAAAATGAAATTATACATGCATTAATTTTTATGCAAATATTTTCCTAATCATAGTTTTCTAAATGGCTAGTATATTTGATCAATAAATAAATTAGTCTCCCAAAGCAAATAAAATGTTTATCATATATCATTTTCGAAAACTATTACTATCTTTTATATGAAGACAATTTATAATAAAACATTTTATAAAAATACATACCTCGCACGTATTTGCACTCGACGAGAAATACGAATCACGAACTCGTACGCGGCGTAGAAATACGAAGTACCAACTAAATATCAAATTATATAAAAAAAATCATAGTAGAAATTTAGGGGGTTTACATCCTACCCAACTTAAAAGAATTTCGTCCTCGAAATTTAGGAATAGTTAGGATAGGTAGGGCTGAAGAGTTAGAAACGGTCTTGTCGTAAGGAACCACGATTTATTTCATCGGACGAGAGAAGAAACGATATTCAATGAATACTTTAAATGGTTAGAAGATAGTTAATGCATGACAACCTATCAAGGCTTTTAAATCAATCATCCTACCCTTCTCCTATAGACATGCAACCTCATACATATTTCCTATAGGCATGCAACCTTATAATTAGACAATAACTTCTTCGGTCTCAGTTTTGAATCGTAACTCACTAAAATATTCATCATAATCAAAGATTCTTCAAAGTTAGTGTTTTCCTTCAATTTCCATAAAGCAGTACTTCCTTTTCTTTATCCGAATTGATAGCTGTCATTAAAACAATCTCAAACACTACGTAAATTCTTGAAGCGTACTCATGTATATATCGACCTTCAAATGATGTTTTATTTAACTCACAAAAACAATTGATACCTTAAAATATGTTCGTATATGCGATCTCACCTAATTAGAATTTTAATAAGTCGTGAACCTTAACTCAATAAATCTGCAGTCTTCACCTTTTAACATATCTATACATTTCCTCAAGCTCTAATCTTCTTAAAATTTTAGGCTAAATAATCAATTTAGTCGAAACTATAGTCAAGGTTACTTTAATATGTAATGATAACCATAATCGCAAGATTTTTGATAAGTCTAATATTTCTCTAATACTCTCCTTCCTACATATTTTCTCTCAAGCTAACTTCCTCATGCACAATTCCCTTTTACATTAAAATTTCTTCACTCAATTCAGTCAAGAGTAAAATCCGTCTCACCTTAATATGACCTTCATATTTACAATCATCACATAGTTAAATTCTTAATCATTAAGAGTTTAAGAAATTACACTCTTCTTGAAATCTAATAACTTTACGCACCCTATTTATCATCTCATAAAAATTTTCTTAACAATAGCTTTCCCACAAGGAACCGATTTGTCGTTCAAGAAGTTTACTCTCATTTGATCAGAAAATTTACTCCGTCTAATAGGTTTTACCGCAAGATTTTATTTATGAATATTCAATCATTTTATTCAACTTTTACCACTACTCTCTTCTAGGATTTCCTAATCTAACCTCTTTCCAACTAAAGGATGTCATGATCAAATTTTATCTTCGCATAAGGGAATCATATAAGAACAAGGTTGCATAAACTACGGAGGAAACATAGTGAAATATGAGTGAAGCAATTTAATTGGGAATGAGAAAAGTAAGGGTTGCTAATTTTGCATGGAGAGTAGAAGGGTGTTATGCGTAAGTAAATCAAGATAAGGCATGAAAATAAAATGACAAAGGTTAAGCAATCAAGTTAACACACAATGTTATGTATAATAAGGAGTTAAGTAGATCACAATCATATATCGGGTCGAAAGACTTGAGTCAAGATTTGGTCTCTAACCGAAGTCAAAAATGACCATACTATTATGGTAGGGTTTATAGCTAGCCATTATGACTCGAAAGTCGCATCATAAAAATAGAGTACAAGGGGACGTGTTTTAGTGGGACATGATATACCTATATGAAGGTGGGCTCATCTAGGTCTTGCATGTGAAATTGGTTGGAAGGTAACAGCTGGTCTCATGCTCTAATTATCGATGTCACGGTCGAGGACACCAAATGATCTATATGGTAAGTGGGAGTTCATGAGGCTCTAATTAATGCTCAAATAAAAGGATCAAGTTAAAGTACGAAATAAAGATAATTAAGGGAATCTCATAGATCAAGGTAAACTAAGTTTAAAGCCATAGTTTCTAGTGAGAAGGTAGTCTCATAGATAAAGGTATGGTCAAGGGAATGATTCTAATTATTCTATGTTTCAAACAATTAGATGGTCACGATAAAAGATCTAGATTTGAGGGAAGGTCAAGTAAGTCAAGATAAAGATATAGTTATACAGTTTGGTCGATGACTAACTATTCTTGTGTATATGCAATATCATAATCATAGGTGGTATGGCAACATAATGTGGAGCACTTCATCTTATTAGGGTGACCTAGCTTGCTTCTTGGTTTCCTACCAACATAAGATCTAATCTAAAATTTCAAGTTCCTCAAAAGTTTCTCAATAAAATTCTCAAGATACTCCAACAAAAATTTTAATCATCTTAGGCAGTAAAGTTTAATCAAAATTTAAGTCTCTAATCAATATCGAAATAACCCTTGTATATCGCAAATCGAATATACATTTTTTTCAAATCTTGAACTCAACATTTAAATTAGTTTATCAGCCGAATTTCATACTACAAAGTAGAACATTTAAATAACTCCTGAATCAATTCTACATCCTTAGAATAAGTCGCAACTACTCTTCAAAGTATATATATATATATATATATATATATATATATATATATATATATATATATATATATATATATATATATATTTTTATATATATATATATATATATATATATATATATATATATATATATATATATATATTCTCACCGAAATTTAAATACCCATAATCAAGGTTTTAAACTCGAAATCTAAATAACTTTATAATCATAGATCATAGGACACAATTTGAAATTTGAATTTTTCCTTCAAGTTGATTTTATATCCTCTAAAACCTTTTAAACCAAAAATTTTCTATCATCTCTTCAAACTCGAAACTTAATAAACTTATAAATCGTACATCGTACGACTTTTTCACTAAACTTCCATATTCCCTACTTGTCTACAAAATCATAACTTATAATTTAAAACTCTTTAATAAATCTCGAGATAAACTTTAGCGTATAACAATCCAAACTTAAACATAACTGTAAATCATGCGTCCAAATTTAAAACCTTAAGATATTTCTCAAGCCGCTCATATCCCAATAATTTATAACTATTTCAAAATTTCAAAAATTATAAATCAAAATTTGTTTTCTCAATCCTTCATAGAATCTATCAATCCTTTAGTAGTATCAAAAAATGAAATTTATCTCCATCTCCAATACCCAACTTAGAATTAATCTAATCCTTATGAACATACTTTTAGGGAAAATGTCTTTATAACTCAAATAAGGCCCCAATGCATACTAATTGTCAATGTAATCTTTCCAGCCATGTATTTGACCTATGAGCATATAATAGTATAGTCATTTTCCTAGCTGTCACTAAGCACAAAAAATAAGAATTCACGACAGAAAGAGTTTAAGCAGGATGCAAACCAAGGATGGTAACGAGAGTTCGAAACTTGAAACAAGGAAGGAGGTCAAGCTTGTGGATGAGATCCTAAACTCTATTCCTATATGCAGGTTCACATCGGTACAATCATGTAACCGAAGCGATAAACTTGACCTGCATGGGCCACTATAAAAACTTGACCAGGTCCTCAGAGGGACGTAACAAGACACATAATATCATGCCATAAACTGAATATAAATAGCTCAATAGAAAAGTACATAAACCTAAACAAATAAGGTCCATAACCATTCTATGTGAAACCATGCACTTTTGGAGACAACGTTCTACGCAGGGGCTGTATGATAAGCCACGCAAATAAAAGGGGATTGGCAGCACGTAGCGCTCATACGAGACACTATCTGCCCTGGGCCGCAAGTAGCGCTCATCTGAGTCACTATCAGCCTGAAATGTGCATAAAAATAAAATGTAGCCCCTACGCTAATAGTTGTCTCCTCCCTCCCTATGATACTATACATGCATCGTCTCCACGACACACAACATGAATCGTTTCTATGATACTGTTTTTGTCTTAATAACTGCTAGGTCTTCTATATAAATCTATTAGCAGTTATATCCTAACGCACGGCCTGTACGCACCAATGATCAGTCAGTACGCAAGTCCGTATCTATATGCGACTCGCGACTTCATGACACACAAGTGTCAAGGCCAATGAATGCAACGTACACAAAGGGTGGTCCCTTAACTCTAGGCCAAAATGCAACAAGAAAACTAAAGTATAGTAATTTGTATCTACATATAGTTTTGAAAGAACAATTTTATATTTACTAGAAATAAGTAAAAGCATGCATGATATTGAGCAATTTAAATAAACAGTAAATGCAAGGTGTCTTGCCTGGCGTGTCGCCTGATGTGGTGAGATGATCTACCATATCCTGCTTTGTGCAATAGCTGAGGTCGATGTATAAGGGTCCGAAATTCCCAAAAATTAAGACGCACGATCAGTTACGATCGGGATGGACAGATAGTGAGAATTTGCAGAAAAATATATATACCATTTTAAAAATATTTATAATACTCGATAACTAGTTTTTATGAGTCTAAATAATTTATAAGAAACTACTTAAAATAATTTATATGTAACAACTCGAAAACATGCCCTTTTTGTTTAAAATAACTATATAATAATATTCATAAATATATATACATACATACATACATACATACATACATATATATATATATATATATATATATATATATATATATATATATATATATATATATATATATATATATATATGTATGTATATATATATAATATATATATATATATATATATATATATATATATATATATATATATATATATCACTCTTCGAAAATAATAATAGCGTTAACAATAACACTAATAATATTTAACCCAAAATACTAATAATAATATCAAGAAAAATGATAATAATAATAATTATTATTATTATATACTTTGCGAATCCTATATATAACTAGATTTCTAACAAATTAATTAATACAACCATATAATAATAAAAAGTAAACCATAAAATTACATTATAATAACATAACATGATAATGATAATGATAATAATAATAATACTATTATAATAATATTAATAATAATAAGGTAATAAAATGAAAATATAACCTCCTAATCCCCCCTCTTTTAACACACAGTGAGAGAGAGGGAAAGAGCAGAGAAGGGAAGAGAAAACAGAGAGAAGGAGAGGAAATCGAGGAAAAGAGGGGAACGGAGTGATGTGAGTACGTGTCGTGGTGAAGCAGTGCGCGGCGGTCGGAGTTTACTACGTCGGCGGCGTGAGCTCGGGACGGCGCGTCTTTCGACGGCGTGGCATTCGAGGTGGGCCATCTCGAGGAGGGTACGGTCAGAGGCGAAGTGGCGGCGGGACTGGAGGAGATGGAGGGATCAAGGAGAGCTGCGATGACAGGCGCTGGCCTACTCGCGGCGGGGGCAGCTAGGGCGGCAGCCGGCGGACGGAGGGTGCGGCGTACGCGGCTGTGCGTGGTGCTGGAACTACCGCCCGGGGACTCAAGGCGAGCGGCGGTTCCTGAATACGGTAGCGGCGTTCGAGCGTGGGCGGTGTTGCGCCTCTAGATCCGGCGGTGGAGCGAAGAGGAGGTAGATCGGCACGGCGGCGTTCATCGAACACGGCTGGGCGTGAGGCGGAGGACAGGAGAAGGAGGTAAGTGACGGTGGTAGGGTTTATTTGTTGTATTCTCTTTCTTGGGGATTGTGACTGTGGTGGTGTCGGTGATGATGGCGATGGTTTGTTGCCCTGGTTGTGTCGGGTCTTGATCGGGAGAGGAGGTGGGGGCGATGATGGCATGGAGATGATGGTAGTCGTCTCCTGACAGGTTGGTCTGAGTTGCCTGGAGTCCGGTGACGGAGGTGACGGTGATGATGACGGGGACTGTTGGGGGTTCGCCGATGGCGGCGTTGGGCGGAGTAGAGTAGATGTGTCCGGGATTGTCGGACACGGTGTCGGGAACAATTGTAAGTGTAAAATCATAGTGGATGAGAATAAGGCACAGACACGATGCACCTATGGAGAATTTGGATGGTAAAAGATTTTATGGAGAAGAACAAAGGAGCCTCTCCCTATATATGAGGTCGTGCTCCTAGTTGGATATGCATTAGGATGGTTTAAATCCCCCGTGGATAATTCCGGCTCTTTATTTAAATTACTTTAAATCAATGCAACAATATCCCAAAATATAAACTAGAAAATCTCATCATTTAATTCAATAACCATTTTAAAGCTACACAATAAAATCAAATATCTTTTTAATAATAATAAATGATTTAGAATTACCTTTTTAAACCAAATAAATTTTAAACCAAAATAATATAGATAAATTCTAAATTTGAAATTATTTAAATAAGCCGATAAATTTTTTTTACCGTAAATAAATTTTATATTAAATCAAACAATATTTAAAAATATTTTTTTTGAAATAGTAAAAGAATAATAATATTTTTTTTTTCAAAAATGCAATTATACATGCATTAATTTTTATGCAAATATTTTCCTAATCATAGTTTTCTAAATGGCTACTATATTCGATCAATAAATAAATTAGTCTCTTAAAGCAAATAAAATGTTTATCATACATCATTTTTGAAAACTATTACTATCTTTTATATGAAGACAATTTATAATAAAATATTTTATAAAAATACGTACCTCGCACGTATTTGCACTCGACGAGAAATAGGAATCACAAACTCGTACGCGGCGTAGAAATACGAAGTACCAACTAAATACCAAATTATATAAAAAAAATTGTAGTAGAAATTTAGGGGGTTTACACCCACCTTCGGCCCCCCCCCCCCACCCCCAGCCCACCTCCGCCACCCCCCCGGCCCCCCTCCGCTGCCCTACATCCCCCCAACCCCCAGCCCCACCACCGTCGACCACCACCACCTCCACCCCCGGCCGCCCTCCGCTGCCCTACCCCCCCACCGCCGACCCCCGCCCAACATCCCCACCCCGAAACCCCCCTCCCGCGACCCCCACCTCCACCACCCCCACCCCGAAATAGCCCCTCCACTTTCCTACACCACCCAACGACCCCCACCCCCACCACCGCCGACCCCCACCCCTACCACCACCAGCCCCTGCCGCCCCTACCACCGAGAGAGAGAGAGCGGGGGGATTAACTGGAGAGAGAGAGAGAGCTCTGCACGCGCCGGAGAGTGAGAGAGAGAAAGGGAGTGAAAAAATTTGGGGGGAATGAAAAGTTCCCCCTCCCCCTCGGTTACATTTAAGTTAGGGCTGACATATAGTGATGGACTAGCGACGAATAGACGGCCAACGCTAGTCCGTTGCTATCTCCCCTTAGATGGCCGACGGAATATCCGTCGCTACGTGGTCGATAAATTTCGCACCAATTTTTTTCAATATTTCCCGCCAACTTTTGGCAACTAATTAGTGACGGAATAGCGACGGCTTCATGATCCGTCGCTATATCTCCGACGACTTAACGACGGACTGGCGACCTTTGCTCGCCCTTAAAATAAAAAAATATTTTGTCAGCTTTTCGACGGCAATCAGTCTATACTTAGTCGGTAGTCCGTCGCTATTAGCGACGGACTTTATCCATCGCTAATGGTCCATCGCCAAATGGCTGTATTTTGGTAGTGCTCAAATTAATACATCCATCGATAATGGATGAGAGCATCGATATGTGCTTCATATGCAAGATGAATCGGCAAATGTTCCATATTATCAAACAAATGGGGGGAGGGGCACGCTTTCTAGCTTCCACAATGTTAATACAATCTTTTCCTCAGGTTCCAACATATGTTGCACCATCAACTTACTTGAACACAAATCTCTAAAGAATATAAATAACTCGCCCAGCGGAGTCCATACTTGAGAAGGTAGCATCTCTTTCAGAATGATAGGAAGTAACTGTTCCATGAACACATAGCAATAATGACCTTCATTATCAGCTTGTGTTCATTGGGATTGACACATCTCGCCATATTCGACACGTAACCGTCACAAAATATCAACTTTGAAATCTAGTTGCATATTAGCAATTTGTTATCCCTACTCAATATAAATGGTGCTGAATGCTTGACCCTGTTACCATTGGACCATCATGTTAGATGCAACTTTAGATTTTTAAATCCTTTTTTGATTTGGGTTTATCTTTCATTTTTCCCTTGATATCCATCATCGTATTGAAGATGTTATCGAATACATTTTTTCAATAAACATGACATTAAGATTGTGTCTTATTAGATTGTCCTTCAAAAAAGGTAAGTCCCAAAAGATACTTCATTTTGTCCAATTATGGCTCTGTTCGAATCCTTTAAAGTGACGGCCACATCTCGAATATTCTATTACAGTCAGAAATCCTCTACCTCTTCCCAAACTTGATATCATGTGAGTCTCACAGGGGAGGAGATAGTTCATGTTTATCAGCTCTAAAGGCATCTTTGTTTCTTCTCCATGGATGCGACGCAGGAAGGAACTGACAGAGACAATAAAAAAGCATGTTTTCTCCATTTTGAAGGCAGAATTCTTACTCTTTCCCATACACATCGAACAAGACATAATACCATGAGGATTCAACCCCGATAACATATCGTTGTTTGTAAAAAACAAAAGTTTGATCTACAAACCCAAAAAAAGTATAAATAGTACAATTGATTTCTAGGGAAGTACAATGGTAGGAATCTGATCAGAAGACGATCACTTTATCCCTTGGACGATGTGATATTCAAGAAACGAGCCTCTGGAGGATGCAACAATACCTTGTCAGGAGATTATGATCATTAGTGATGCTTTAGAACTGATTTGAAACTATATTTATAGAGTTCTGAAATAACTATCAAGAAGTTATTCTGGGTGGCGCACACTGCGTTTTGCGCGCCATTCATCCAGTTACTCGAACTGCTAAGGACACGTGGCATTCTGTGAGAGAGATGCGCGTGGTCATGGACAGTATAGTGGATATGTTCTTCGAGATTAGTGGCATGCGCGCCATGTCATCTGACTTCTGGATGAAAATAGATTAGGTGGCGCTAGTTTGATAGGTGGCGCCAGGCACAATTTGATAACTGGCTCCTCCTAATTAGTCTGTCATTTCTGTCATCATTAATTACCTCGCGACACTTGATAGCTGGTACTAGATGTCAGTATTTATTACAAAGCTGACACAGTCTTCTCGAGCGCCACGCTTTCCGGGATTCGAAAATATTTCCTTTGACTGACAAGCTGTCAGTCATCATTGCGACTATTATAGCTTCTCGAGGAGGCTTGACAGTGGTGACCTAAGCCTCACACAACCCATTGACCAGTGACATTCTGAATCCTGGCGCCATCTTATTAGTAGAGCCTATTATTTTTTAGCTCCTACAAGACCCCCTTCAAAGTTTTCAAATTTGAAATACTTTGAATTAGAAGTGATTTGTCTGACTGGCGTGGGATATTGTTGTAACTGATCTGAGTTTTGCGCGTAGGTTGCGCAACGGTCAAAAAGTCGTCGTAGGCTATAAATAGCTATTTAAGAGAGCAAAAATTTACTTTTACTGAAAATTTATTTTCTCTCCAACTCTTTGCCTTCTTCTTTCCAACCTTAGAAGCTCTTCTGACCATCAATGGCACCGGGAGATCTGCTGCTGACAAAGGCAAGGGGGTCACCGAGCCTTCATTGTGCGCCTCACGACTGAGGGTGCCTCAGTATGCGCCACCATCGACGAGAATCGAAAGGGCGAACCCACCGCTCGAAGGTGATCGCCGGCGAACAAAACGACTGATTTTGGGCACCATTTGATGGCAGCACAACGTGTCAGAGTCGACCATCTCTTTTTTGAGCTCTGGTTAACCCTGCACACTTCATAATCCGTGCCTGCTTTTTTAGAGTGTTGGCCGCATCATAGCACACACTCTTTGTTTTTACAAATTGTGTTATGTACAAAAAGCAAGCTTGTACAAAAACACACTTGCGCCAAACAGCTCTTGCACAATCTATATACTCGAGCCATCTAGATTCTCGTGTAATCTGAACTCGCGTACTTTGCATTAAATTTAGAGATTTTTTTGTAGACTTGTAATATTTTCCCAAAAATGACCTTAGCTTCTTCTTTTGTAGTTGATCTCAGAGAAGACCCAGATGCTGAGAGACTGGCTTCGGCTTTTAGAGTATCAGAATACCAAGAGGATTTGTCTCATGTTCCATATCCTCAATATGATCTTTCTGAATCCAGAAGAACAATGCTAATATCTCAAGAGGATAGGACTTTATTGTGTTTGATAAATGGAGAACCCCTCATGAGTTTAGACCAAGTCCCTCACAAGAAACCAGCTTTCTTATTTGGAGATGCCATCAAGAAAACAGCTCTGCCTAAATCAAAGCGAAAGGACAGGATTTATCAGAGCGGAGACAGACTGATGTATCTCACAGAGATGTCGAGACACTTATCTCTATCTCGATATGCTTATTCCAGTTCTCCTCGACGGATGGCATGGGACTTGACTCCAATCCAACAGGACAAGGTTGGTAAAGTATGCCATAAATTGGGTCCCAAGAATAAAGACATGTTCTATAGTCATTCGGAGAGATTCAGTTCCCACCTGAGAGGCTTAAAACTGAGTTGCGTGCCTCCTGAAGATTTATCCCTGTTGATTCCCGTTAGAATTCCCTTTTTTGCAAATATATTTGCTAAGGCTGAGGGAAAATATCCCGATCAAGCCATGAGATTGACAGGCTTGATGAATCCATAGATGAAGCGCTGGAATAGTACTGTAGTCTGGGCTCTGGATCAATTTAAAGATAAGCATCTTGAACTGGAACTCTACGATCCAATCTGGACCACTGCTTATGGCATCCGTCCCAATCCCAATCTATTCTTGGCTCCGGTGGAACGATATAATGTCAGAACCGGCACCTTCATGACTCTTCATGGAGAGATTGGCTTTGCGCTTCACGAGATGCAATATCTTTCTCATTTACCAATGGGTGAAAACTCGCATGAAGAATACATACCGACGAATGAAGAGCTAAATGCTTTAGCCAAAGAGAATCCACAGATGGTAGTCGTCTTCGAGGAATTTTTGTGCCACTTCATGATTTGTACCCTCTATTATCAGAGTGCCGTAAAAGGCATATGCTATATGACTAAGTGGCTACCGTACTTATTTCTGGGCCACATTCAAGAAGACAAGATTAATGAGAGTCAAGCTTGTGAACCTTGTTTCTTCAAACCGTTTGACTGCAGTACTGTCGAAAAATTGATAGAAAAATCCAAACATTTCGACAACATACTGAACGAAGATTGGCATCCATTTACCGCCGGTGGTACCATTGAGAGCTACCTTAGGCAAGGTTACCGATCTATGTCTCGATAAGCTATTTTAGCGGGTTTCCTTTCCTTGTGGATACGACGGTTCGTAGTTCCTGGAGCCAGTGCCGTCGACAGATTCCACCGAGGCGTACTATTCGCGGCTGTGTGTCTAGTATTTGGCTACAAAAGGGACATTCTTTCGGCGGTGACTTGCCGACTGAACGCAGGTTTGTGTTCTTTTGTCGACAATATGATGAATGATCCCAGCACTCGAGACACATTTCCTCGCACTGAGATGTCTTATACCTATCTGTTCGGGTGGCTGTTGTTGCATCATCCTAGTCTGATGGACCCGACTATGGATACTGTTGGAGGATACTTTATCAGGCGTTATGCCACCACTTGATGGAGCATAAACACCCTCTCAGAGTGTAGAAGGGCTTTGAAAATGGGTTCCGAATGGAGATTCTACTGCGTCCCTCCTCTTCTGGGATATGAGAATGTTCCACCTCAGTCATGGACTTAGAACCTATGAAACTCTGTCTAACTCCACCGACTTTTATGTGGCTGAAGATGATCCAACCCTTCCCACCTAGGGCATCGGTTCGAGGGTGAATACTTTCTGTAGCCATATTTACGAAGCCGATTCGTTCGAAAGTTCGGCTACGATAAAATGCACGTGGGGAATGCCACCACCTGCTTACAAACCAAAGGTTATTTGATAGATGGGGCCAGAGCCTGGAGGTACTATAATGCAAGAGGTACCAAGGATGTATTCACCATGCCCTCTGCTACACTTGATGTAGGTCCGCGTATGTTATATATATGCAATTTTTTATACTTCAGTCAATACTTTCTTTGAAAGTTTCAACTTAGCTGATAGTTTTACAAGCGCCAAACGGGCACAATCGGGGGTTCACACTATACGAGAATTAGAGATGCGGAAGACCATGACCCTGCTGATGAACCTCTAGAGGATACTTTTGTTGGTCTTCTTGATGAAGTGAATGAACCATTGGATATCTCACTTAAGAAACAAAAAGAGAAGTATCCCGCGAAGGGGCCTGGTAAAAGGCAAAAGACCAGAGAACCATCTGTTCCATCACACCCAGATGAACTCCCTTCCCCTCCTAAGGCTCCAGGAAAGAAGAAGAAAACATCATTGGTTCTTGTTGAGTAGCCTACTATTAGGACGACAAGGTCCGAGACAAAGCAAATAAACACAAGAAATTCTCCTGGAGGAGGAGAAGTAACTCCCTCTTCAATTCCAAGACATAGTAAGGTCATTGATGAAGAGACTAGAAGGGGGCCGACTGCGTAAGGTGATCCGGTCGAAACCGAAGAATTACCTCTGGCACCTCTTATACATAGGACTAGAAGGAAGCTAATGGTGACTCGAGCAGATCGTCAAGGAACTAAGGCTTCACCAACTCCTTCAATGCCGAAAGAGCCTTCAAGTCGACCTGATTCGTCATTACCTTTAAAGGATCTGTCACCTCCTCAAGGTAATATTCGTACTCTTTTTAATGTGATCATGATTGAGTAAAATATTGACGTTGACCTTTTTTATTGGCAGGGGCTTCAAAAATTCGTGCTCTAGCTCCAGTCATCACAACGGATATCTCAGAACACATGATTATGCAGATGACCATTCCTGCAACTATACTAGCTACATAGGAATAATAATGTCATCTCCAACTCCAGAGGTTCGAGAGACCACACTTCCTGAAAAGGTATTGCCTTCAAGGACACCAATCCCGTTGTTGCAGCTCCTTCCGCAATCCAAACTCCTACCCTCTGTCAAGAGGATCAAGAAATGATAGCGGCTCTCGAAGGTTGTGATTTTGGTGATGAGTTGTTCGAAGAAGACTCCACAGATGCCGCTTCCGATCTTAATAGAGTTGCAGTAGATCCAACTCTCGCAGAAGTCTCAAAAGATCAAGGCTTAACGGCCAAAGAGGGCCATACCACTGGTGAGGGTGAAGAGAACCCTGCTGTTGATGAAGGGCATCAAAGCCCAAAAGATGATAACCAGAGTCTCGTTGACCCACAGGGTGACGAGAACTTAAATGTCGATATTGAGGGCGATGAATGCCCAGGTGATGAGAATGATAATGAAGACCTTGATTGTAACAAAGAAGATGATGAAGATCAGGCTAAGAACCTTCGAAATATTGGGATTGATGAGAATCCCGGAACTGATGTTAAGGGGATTCAAACGCCGATTGAACATGTTTTTGAGACAAAGGGAGCGGAAGTAGCAGCTCCAACAGGTCAAACAGAATCAGGGGCTGGAAGCAGCCGTTTTCGGTCAGGAGGCTCAGAGGCCAGAAGCAATCAAGCGGCCGTATCCGAGACTACCATGACGAGGCTTCGCACAGACCGAGTGCTGCCTCGTGAGACACCATATGTGCCGCAGGGCTCAGGTAAATTGTTTACTTTTATTCATCATTGCTTCTTTGATATGATATGGAGATTATACTTTTTCAATTGCAGAGGCTCCTGTAGGGACTATCATTGCTGCCCCATAAACTTCTGCGGCTTTTAGTCTCAGCTCAACAATGGCTCCCCTGGACAGGGGAACGATAGAAGGGAGTTCTTCAAAAATGTCTGCACCAAGATCCCCTAGAGTACCAGCTGTGATCCCTCCCTCTTTTATAGGAGGAGGAACTCCTATTGAAGCGGCAACAATTGGTCTCTCAACAAAGAATAATGGCCTCGTCGAAACATACACACAGGCTTTCTTCACTTCCTTGAGTATTCTGGTACAGATGGCCATGGAAAAAGGCTAATCTTATGATTCAGTGGGAAGCATTGCCTCTTTTGCGATTGGAGCCATACGTAACATAGGTGACATGGAGAGGGTTAACTTCTTGGAACACATTCTAGACGAACTCGAAGAACCCATCAAATCCTATCAAAATCTGATCAAGGGCAACATTCAGAGCCAAATAGATACAAAGTGTAAGGCTTTAGCTCGTGAATTCGAGGAGCAACAACTTGTTCTGACATATGCTATGATTGCCTTCATGACACGATCCGCAGAAATAGAGAACAGTATCACTGAAGTCGCCTCTTCCGTAGAACATCATAAGGCTAAAGCAGAGGAAAAAGAAAAGGAAGCAGCGGAGAACCAAACTCGCCTTCAGCAGCTGGAAGCTTAAATGGCCAAACTTCGAGAAGTAATCAAGGCGGCCAAGAATCAGGAAGATGAGGAACTTGTATTGTCACTCCCCAGTCCTAAAATCCATAAGGACTAGAACACGTGGCATTCCAGCAGACACATTCCATAGGTAAATCCAATTTAATGGACCAATGGAAGGTATCTTAAGCTGTAAAATAATCTCATGGCAGGTATATCTATACTCATCCACATAATAAGAATCACATAATAAGAAAGCATATCATGCTGAAATAAAGGAATATAAAACTGTCAAAGGAAAGTATAATATCACATGGAAACTCCATGGATACAAGTCTCAGTCAAATAAATGATCACTACAATGTCTCAGATAAAAGTATAAAAATATCCACTATAATGTCTCAGCTCTGTCATAAAATAAAGTAAAGAAGTAAATATCCACCAGGTGCTACTCTGGATCAACCTCGTCGTCCACGGATGGTGCAAAGGTAGAATAAACTCCCGGCATGTACTCCTCCGAAAAGATCTCGTCAGCTAAATTTGGGAAAGAACCAGGTCCTCATGGGACATAACAAGGCACATAATATACAAGCTAAAGTGCAGTAAGTAAACAAAGTATCGGGATATCTAAACCAAGCTGACGTGACGCTTTGAGGACAACGTTCGCAAGCGCAGACATCTCCAAAGTAAAAGACATCCGGGTCAGGCGTACATATTGCCGTAGCTCCGTAACGGAATCTCAATGGTAACTAAGAGAGAAACGTGGATCACAGAAAATAGGTAATCTCTCCGAATAAATGTATATACATATATAAGAGTGTATGTGCAAAGCATAGCCCGTGCAAGTAGTAGTCGTTCTCAACTCTCAAGAAACAATAAGTTGCAACCACAACTTACCGTTCTGACCTCTATCTAGACGACAATCCTACAACACATCTAAAAAAAAGATAAAATGACACAAACACCCTTAACCTACAGGTATCAGGAATCAGGTATCTCAGGTAATCTGGCTCAAGTATCGGGTTAATATATGTGTCAATGACGTGTCGTATCCTACAGGTCTTTTATGGAAATAAATCCATAAATCTCAGGCAGGCTCTATATATCAATACTAGACAACTCATTAGTTGAATGGCACCCAGATGTAATCCGAAAGACCGTATCGATATAATCCCTAAGGTCAAATACAAGAGATAAAATAGAAAGAAAGAAATAACAGAATGATACAAGAACTGTACGATAGCTAGGTGCACTTGCCTGATTCTGCGCTATAAATATGAAACGTCGCTCCCGCGTCCACTCCTCCGGAACCCGACGCTCCTAGATAATTAATTAACTAGATTAAGTCACTACTCATGAAACTTTTGATACGACTTAATTAGTCAAAGTAATGTGTTAAAATTATATTCAATCTCTCATGGAACCATTTAGATCCACACAATCACACACAGGTTCTACGAGACATTGAAACACAGTTTAGGGTTTCCAGCTCTTAATTTGTCGGTTATGCCCCTACTTCAATAACATACTTAAAAATCATAAAAATAATATCTAAACTAATTTTCTACAAATTTATCTCTGAAATTTTAGAATTAATATTTCTAAAGACATTTATGACTAGTTGATTACTAAGTCAGCTAGTCTACCCGAAACTCGCCCGGAACATAGTTAATGACTCAAAATTGCTAAAATAACCAAAAATATATTTTAAACAGAAATAAAATACCTTATTTCACATAATAATATCATAGGTACAAGGGTTGAGTTACACTACAAGTTTGGGACATTCTAGGTCAGCCGGTTACCCGAAAATAACTAGTTTTCACCTATATTTTCGACCAGATTAGAGTTGATAAAATCGTGGAAAAATACTTCAAAATCATATTTTCTATATATTAACACACAAAAAATTCATTTTCAATAATAACCATCAATAACTTATAGTTCCTTCACAACAGGGTTGGAATTGACCCTACCGAAACATGAATATTACAACCATAATTCATGAAACTTTTGTAGGTGAAAATACATAACAAAAGGTACCAAAATACTATTTTTACAGATTTAATTACAGAATTTCTACAGAATTAAAGCATGGGTTTGAGATGGAAAAAGTAGGGTATCTTACCAAAAGTCCTTGCTAGTTGGGTTGTGGAGGCTTCTCCTTGCAAAAGCTCCCACCTTTCTTGCTATCCTTGATTGCTACTCCCTTCTTAGTGAGTTTGAAGGGGTCAGCAATGGCTACAGATGGTTGGATTTAGATGGAGTTTCTAGGGTTTGTTTCGGTGGTTGGATGGATGTATAGTGAAGGAGATGATTTTTTTGTGGAGGATGGAGAGAGTGTAATGGAGGGGATGATGTTATGAGGGCTATAGGGCTTGGTGCTGTCGAAATTTGAGGGAGGAAAAGAGTATGGTCAGCAATGGAGGTGGGAAAGAAGGAGAAATTAAGTTAGGGTTAGGGTACAAGTATATATATATATATATATATATATATATATATATATATATATATATATATATATATATATATATATATATATATATGGGCTTTATGGGTTTCATGTATGTATGGGATTGGGAATCCTTTTTCCTTTTGGGATGTTCGGCCAAGAGAGGGGGAGTGCTTGGCCGACCACTTAATAGTGGGGGTCCCCTTGATTGGCTTGGTTGTTTGATGAGTTGCCTAATTGATTTGGTTAGAGATTTAAATAGGTCTTTCCTAATATAGAACTAATTAGATGTATATATATAAATACAATCCAAAATCTGAATACATATAAAATATATGTTTTTATTAATTTATTTTAATGCCCAACATTTCTACATAGGTTTGGGTTTGGTTTGGAGGAAGTTTGGGAAGGTTTGGTGCAACCGGGTCTCCTAAAAAGTCATAAAGGCTTTATAAACTAATTAATTAGATTAAAATATGACTTGTGCTTTAATTTGAATTGTTAACATGCAAGAGACTAAAATATAATCATGGCATTCCTAGCATGGCTAGTATACTAGTCAAAGCACCCGACTACACTAGGCATGCCATACTTTCTAGTCAACTTGCACATTCAAACTCAATCATGACTATAGCCCTTCTTATATAACATAAATAGGATAAAATAAATTAGAAATAAATAAAAATCCAAATAAATATGTTTAATTAAATAAAATATTATTTTAATTTTGAGGGGTTTAACATCCTTCCCTCCTTAAAAGAATTTCGTCCTCAAAATTAAAACAATACCATATGGAAATTAAAACTAGTAAGAAAATACAATAAATTACGTACCTTGGTTCTCAAACAAATGGGGAAAACGCTCTCACATGGAATCCTCACGCTCCCATGTAGACTCGCCCGGTGAATGATGCTTCCAAGCAACTCGAACAAGTCTAATGGTGCTTGCCTCGTAATGTCTTATCGCTATAGTCATGAATCCCCACTGGCTGCTCCTCGTAAAATAAAGTCGGCCCCACAGTAATCTCAGAATGATCAAGCACATGACTATAGTTTGTCACGTACTTTCTCAACTGTGACACAAGAAACACGTCATGCACACCCTCTAGTGATGGAGGTAATACAAGACGATAGGCCACTTCTCCTACTCTTTCGAGAATGTCGAAAGGACCGATGTACCTTGGGCTTAGTTTCTCCTTGCCGCCAAACCGGATGGTACCTCGAGTCGGCGATATCCGCAAGAATACATGGTCTCCTTGAACTCTAAAGGAATTTCTTAAAGCTACGTACCATGAGAGCTTGGTCTTCATCATCTGAGATATCGTCTTCAGTCACATCGTGATCAACCTTTCGTCGATGAACTTTGAGTGCGATCTCCCTGGTCTTCGGAGCAGGCTCTTCGAAGTCCTTGAGGTCAAGCTCGTGAGTCATGAGCTTGCCCATCAACGTCTCCATAGACATACTTGTGAGATCATTTCCTTCTATGATGGCTGTCACCTTAGGGTTCCAAATCTTTGGTAGCCCTCTGAGTAGCTTGCGGATCTTCTCATGGTTTGAGTACTGCTTACCAAGCGAGGATAACGGGTTGATGATGTCGAGGAATCTTGTAAACATTTGAGTGATCGTCTCATTTGGCTTCATCTTGAAGGCTTCGTACTCTTGAGTGAGACGGCTTATCTTTGATTCCTTGACTTGAGTGGTTCCTTCATGCGTCACTTCCAGAAGTCTCCATACTTCATGAGCAGTGGTGCATGTAGAGACCCTGTTAAACTCGTTCCTGTCTATAGCACAGAATAAAGTATTAATAGCCCTAGCATCTAGACTTGCCTGTTTCTTCTCCTCGACAGAATATTTGTCGTGTGGTTTCTCAGTGAGGTCACCATCGACAACTATTCTGGCGGGCTTTTTGTAACCGTCAGTTACGACAGTCCACAGGTCAAAGTCTAGAGACTTCAGATAAAAACTTATCCTTGTTTTCCAATATGTGTAGTTAGTCCCATCAAATAGGGGAGGCCTATGAGTGGACTGACCTTCACCATGATTGGAGATCAAGGATTGTGTGGTTGCCATGGATCAGCTCTTAGGATGTTAGTCCTTATAAAGAGAACAGAGCTCTGATACCAATTGAAGAACAGTTTGGCAACTCTAGAGGGGGGTGAATAGAGTATATATATATATAATGACCAATTAAAAAATTACTCTTTTACGAACAATGAATAATCAGAGTAAAATGCGGAATGTAAATGAAAGACAAGAGAGCATACGCAAATACAGCAATTTTAACCTGGTTTCCCTCGTGGAGGACTAGTCCAGGCCTGAGAACTCTAGCTCAGGATTAAATCCACTATTTGTGAAATAGTAGCTTACAACCCGTGCCTTTACTTCAGAAGAGCACGTCAACTTCTTACAGAGAATCGCAGTGGCGATTGCTTGGAATTGTCCAAGCGATTTCTTCACTCTTGCACAAGAATCCTAACTGAAAGATGCTGAGCACTCGAGACTTAGGAGGCTTGTGGCTAGTAGATGGAAAGGGTATGGCTTATAGAGCTTGTAGGAGAGAAGAGAAGAGAAGATTGAGTGATTCAAAATAAGAGAATTCATGCCCTATTTATACTGATTTTTGAGGCAGAATTCGGCCAGAATTCGGGTAGGAGAATTCAAAAATTTGGCCGTTGGACAGCTAGCAACCAGCTAACCCTAAAATTAGGGTTCCTGATTTCTAGGGGACAGAGTTCGGCCCAAACTCTGTGTGGAGGCAGAGTTCGGCCCGAACTCTGTCTCCAGAGCACAGAGTGATTCTAAGTGGGACTTGTGGGCAATTTTGTTTTGGTGGAGCTTGGGATTTTGGGTAGGCTTGTAGACCAAGTTCCAAGAGCTCAGCATAACTCAGAGTACATACTTCTAGACTCAATGAAATGTAAAAGTACAGACTCGAAAATATACTGAGAGTCGGAAACTGAGCTGTCGTTTGTCCCGAACTGAAAGCAGACGTCGTGTGTCGTATTGAATTTATACAGATATTATTTAGTCAATGTAGTCAATATTTGGTTGACTGTGACTTTGTGTCAACAATCTCCCCCATATTGATAATTGACAAAATAATATATGTATATTTTAATATTCATACCTTGACACAGTTGATTTCAACATAGCTCCCCCATAACTGATGCAGAGCTAGAATCGGATAGCTCCCCCGTAATCAGTGAACGGTTCCGAGCTAGAAGTAGTAGCTCTCCCCCGTAAATAGTGCATATACCCTGTAACCTGATAGATAACATATTCCCAGAACGAGCACAGATATACACAGATGAATGCATAGAACCTGCATAGAACCTGTAATAGTTTCCCAAAACAAGCCAGCACAAAAATATACATATGTTTCTCCTCCTTTTGGCAGTTAGCAATATAAATAAGCAATGAATAGTAATGCAACCACACCAAGAGAAAAAAATAGTATAATACTAGACAAGAGAGTGCATTGGCATAAAAGAAACTACGAGAAATAGCATAAAATGATATCCACCAACCAGAATGTCAAACACATCATCAGGGTTCTAAGATAAAAATCCAGTACATAAATCCATAACTAAATAACTAAAAACATAAAGCAACTAAGACCATCAGCAGTGGCAGCAGCATAACAAGCCAGTCTCCATCACGGAGCACCAGAAGGTCCTGGAACATCTGAAGGACCAGGGAAAGGGCCAACGAAAAGGTCCTGGAACATCTGAAGATCCACAAAAGTATCATCTGGATCCATATACTGCATGACCCACGGATCGTCTAGACGATGACCCGAGCGATGTGGATCCCGCTCAATAGGCACATGCAAATCAGGATGACGAGCAAGCGAATACCGCATATCATGCAGAGAGTTCCCAAGGGCACTAATCTGCAGAGTGGTACGGTAATCCTGCTGCGTCCAGCGATCATCCTCAATAGCAAAATGATCGCGAAGCATAGTCTGAAGCGAATCCAGGTTGGCAGGAGGTGCAGTCTGACCGAGCGGAGGGGCGTCAGGCTCCTCATCAGCAGACAACTCAGTAGTAGCAACAGGCTGAAGGCGTCGTACCTTAGATAGAAAGGTAGGTGCCGGCAGGAACGGACAAGCATCAAGTGGTATACGAAAAGCACGAAAGATCATAGGAAGATACAGAGGATAAACCAAAGCTCGTGGTTTCCTCCTACAGCGAATCATCCAGTCCATCATAGTACGTGGAAGATTGAAATGAATTCCAAAGTGAAGATGATAAAGAGCAAAAATGTCAAGATAAGTGATTTCATCAGGGGAACCGATCTTGGGTAGAATGGTATTAGAGATGATCCAATGAAGATCAGAAAAATATGGGTTGAGATATTTCGTCATGAGCTTTCGAGGACGTGTGTATGGAGTACACAAATCGTCCTTGAAGCTTTCAAGTGAAAGTCCATTGGGAAAACGGAACGAGCGAGCATCAACAAGCCTTTCCCAAGAACTTGGCTCAAGAAGATCAAGATATTCGGCTAGTTCAAAGTCATCAAACGAGATATCGATACCAGCAACTCGTGAATAAATACGAAGGTCATCAAAGGTTAAGTTGCAGTAGAACATTTGAACGGCATGACGATAAATAGCAGAAGATGTAGTGACTAGTTCATCAATATAGAGGTCATGGAATAAAGAATCATATTGAGAGAATATGGAAAAATTGATAGGATGTCCTGTGAATACCTGACGATTCCGAAAGTCACTAAACCAGTTGTTAGATGCATCAAGTGAGACAAAAAGTCTATTGTCATAAGTGGAAGGATGTTGAGGACGAGGTGGATTGAACAAAGGGTGAGGTGGTTGAAGTTGTTCAATGATTTGTTCAATTGATGGAGGAGAATCCGAAGAGGAAATACTCTCAACTCGAATCCTCTTCCCACGATTGAACAAGCAAGGAGCCATTAAAAGATTTTTTAAAAAAAATGGTACCTCAAACAGGTAAAGAACAATGGAGGAGAATGGAGAGGAGACACCTTTTTCTTGATTTGAGAAGCAATGAGGCACTCTAGATCAAAAACTAGGGTTAGGGTTTCAAGGAAAGAGTGTGTATAGGTGAGAAAAGGTGGTAATAGTGAAGGAGAGAGAAAGAATCCCGACATAAAGTAGGGTTTTGTCTTTGGTCGGGTGAAATATTGACCATTGGATTAGAATAGATCCAACGGCAGAGCCAGATTCCGACCCTGGAACCAAGGGACCGAACTCGGCCCGAACTCGGATAGGAGCAGAGTTCGGCCTGAGTTCTGGATCATTGGTCCAGAACAGAACAAAGGCTAAAAAGAAAACAAAAGTTGAAGAATAACAAGAAATGATAACAAAGAAAAAGATTTAAGAGTTAAACAAAAGAAAGTTGAGGACACCAAAGAGAATAGAATAGATAGAGAAGGAGAGGTACACAGAAAACAGAATGAACTTTTTAGAAAATATCAATTAGGCAATATTAAATCGAAACGAGCCATATAATAAATAAGGATATATATTGTGGTTCAATAGTCCAAATTTGCCATGGGTTAGCTGCAGGGGCCGGATCCCAGCTAGCGGTAGTCCTGAGGACTAGTGCACCGTGTCGCTTAGGCTTTTACGCCTTGTTGTCAGAAGGACCCTTTCGGCTTGTACCCATACCAAATTCTTCGTAAAAGAATCACAATATACTCGATATTTACGCAGGTGAGTTTCAATTTATGACTGCTTCATCTAAGATTCCAAGTTCACGACAAAGAAAATTGAAACGCTCTTCGGATAGTGGCTTAGTAAAGAAATCTGCCAGCTGATGATCAGTGTCAATAAATTCTAAGTTAATCGTGCCATTTTGCTGATGATCACGCAAAAAGTGGTGTCTGATCTCAATGTGTTTAGTGCGTGAGTGGCATACAGGGTTCTTAGTCAAATTGATGGCACTAGTATTGTCACAGAATATAGGAATATGCATGAAAGATAACTTATAGTCTTCCAAGGTTTGCTTCATCCACAGAATTTGTGCACAACAACGCCCAGCTGCTATGTATTCAGCTTCTGTTGTGGATAGTGCAACAGAGTTCTGTTTCTTGCTAAACCAGGAGACTAAAGCTTTTTCTAATAAATGACACGTGCCGCTCGTACTTTTACGGTCGACCTTGCATCCAGCGAAGTCAGCATCAGAGTAACCAATAAGATCAAATGATGTTGACTTGGGATACCATAGGCCTACTGTAACCGTACCCTTAAGGTATCTAAAGATACGCTTAACTGCGGTCATGTGTGATTCCTTAGGATTAGCTTGATATCTAGCACATAGGCAAACACTGAACATGATATCGGGACGACTAGCAGTTAAATAAAGTAAGCTGCCTATCATACCTCGATACTTACGTTGATCAACAGGTTTGTCGCTCTCATCTGGTTCGAGTTTGGTTGAAGTGGCCATTGGCGTGCTGATTGATTTGATGTTGTCAAGATCGAACTTCTTTAGCATGTCCTTGGTGTACTTTGATTGGCAGATGAAAGTTCCATTAGCCAGTTGTTTTACTTGCAGACCAAGAAAGTAGTTGAGCTCTTCCATCATGCTCATCTCAAATTCCGTCTGCATACACTTGGCAAATTCTTGACAAAGAGTTTCATCAGTAGACCCAAAAATAATATCATCAACATAAATCTGAATTAATAGAATGGTGTCTTTGAAAGATTTGATAAACAGTGTAGTGTCAATTTTCCCTTTAGAAAAACCTTTCTCAAGCAAGAAGCTGCTTAGCCTTTCATACCAAGCTCTGGGGGCTTGTTTAAGGCCATAAAGCGCTTTCTTTAGCTTGAACACGTGGTCGGGAAATTTGTGATTTTCAAAGCCAGGGGGTTGTTTGACATAAACTTCCTCCTTAATAAAGCCATTCAAGAAAGCACTTTTAACATCCATTTGAAATAATTTAAAGTTCTGATGATTGGCAAAAGCATAAAGCATTCGAATGGATTCTAGTCTAGCAACAGGAGCATATGTCTCATCGTAGTCGATACCTTCCTCTTGGTTGTATTCTTGAGCTACTAGACGAGCTTTGTTACGTGTGACTGAACCATCTTCACTTACTTTGTTTCTAAACACCCATTTGGTACCAATTATTGAGTGATTAGCCGGTTTAGGAACTAGTTCCCATACTTGGCTTCTCTCAAATTGGTTGAGTTCTTCTTGCATAGCAGAGATCCAAAATTCATCAGTAAAAGCTTCAGAAATGTTTTTAGGCTCTACTTGTGAAATGAAGGCAGTGCTAGCAACAGAGTCTCTTAATGATGATCTAGTAGTAACTCCACGTAAAACTTCACCTATGACTAAATTTTCTGGATGAGAAGGTTTGAAAGAGAATTTCTTAGGCAAACCCTCCAGAGAATTAGTTTCGGTTGAAGTATTCATTGGAGTAGAAGTTGATGGCTCAATGTCATCATTAAGAGTATTTGTTGTACTGTTGTCTTCATCAAAAGTCACATTTGTTGACTCTTCCACAATAAGTGAGCGTTTATTGAAAACTCTATATCCCTTACTCTTGGCGGCATAACCAAGAAAGATACCATCGTCAGCTTTGGCATCAAATTTGCCTAAGTTGTCTTTGGTGTTAAGGATAAAACATCTGCAGCCAAAAACTCTAAAATAAGAAACATTTGGGGTTCTCCCAAACCAAAGCTCATAGGGTGTTTTCTTCGAAATGGGACGAATAAGCACCCTATTCAAAATGTGGCATGCTGTACTTACAGCCTCTGCCCAAAAATATTTCGGAAGAGAAAATTTATTCAACATGACTCTAGCCATATCGCCAAGAGTCCTATTCTTCCGCTCCACAACACCATTTTATTGAGGAGTTCTAGGACAAGAAAATTCATGATCAAAACCATTTGCATTACAAAAACTTTCAAAATCTGAATTTACGAATTCGCCTCCATGATCACTTCGGATTCGAGTAATCATGTAGCCTTTTTCGTTTTGAACTTTATTTACAAAAACTTTGAAAACAGAGATAGCGTCGCTCTTATTAGCGAGAAAGAAAACCCAAGTAAATCTCGAAAAATCATCAACAATAACAAAAGCATAAAGTTTGCCACTAAGGCTAGCTATTCTACTAGGACCAAATAAATCCATATGAAGTAATTGCAAGGGTCTAGTAGTACTTACAGAGTTGATGGAATGAAATGAGGATTTAGTTGCCTTGTTTAGTTCACATTCGGCACATACCGTGTCCTTTTTGAATATGATGTCAGGCAATCCTCTCACTAGCTTCTTGGTAGAAAGCTTGGATATAGCATCCATGTTGGCATGACCGAGACGCTGGTGCCAAAGTAGTCGTTCGTCTTTGTGGGCATATAAACATCTACCTGCATGGTTAGTATTTATAGAGAGATAGAAAATATAGATATTGTCCTCTCTTTTCCCTTCAAAAGCAATGTCTCCTGTTGACCTATCATAGATATAGCAACAGTTTTGTCCAAAGTTAATATCATATCCATGATCAGCAAGATGGCTAATGCTGAGCAGGTTATGCTTTAACTCGGTCACTAGGCAGACATCCTTTATAACAGGAGAAGGAGGATGACCAATGATACTGTTACCTATTATGTGCCCTTTGAGATTGTTACCGAAGGATACGTATCCTTCTCTTTTCATCGATAGTGATGCAAAAAGATTTGCGTCTCCCGTCATATGTCGCGAGCATCCACTATCGAGAATCCACTTACTCTCAGTTGAGGAGGGAAGGTCCACCTACATCAAGAGTAGATGTGACCTTTGGTACCCATTTTCTTGAGGGTCCTGAAAAGTTAGTTTTTGGAAACCAAGCATATATTTTCTTGTCTACCAATCTTCTAACTCTACACTGTGGTGAGATGTGTCCATGTATTCCACAGTAAGTACAGATAGCATTTTTATTTATACTGGGAGCATGAGAATGATATCTATAAGCAACAGGATGAGGATGATATGGAGAGTTAGCATGGTAATGAGGACTATGCATAGAGTGAGTGGCATGATGATGATGTTTGTGTGGCATAGCGTGATGATATTGACTGTGAGGAGTGGCATACTGAGATTGTCTATATGGCATAGTGTGATGCTGTGGCATGATATGATGATTTTGCTTATGTGGCGTAACATGATGATTTTGTCTACGTGGCATGGCATGTTGATGTGGTATGGTATGATGACTTTGTCTATGTGTAGAGTGATATTGGTTGTGTCTTTGTGCAGTATAATGAGTATGAGGAATATTCTTACGTGCACGTGGTTTGTGAAAGTTTGTGTATATAAATGCATAGTTATGTGCTGCATGAGAATGACGTGGTTGACTAGTATGAGTGGTGTTGTGCCCATGTGATTGGGTTTGAGGTTGAACAACCTGTTTACCCAATTTGGTTTCTAATCTTTTAGACATAGCTTGCAGTTCATCAATCTTGATATTTAAGCCATAAATCTTAGTCATGGAAATCTTGTGTCTACTCTTTTCTTCAGCAAGCAAAGTGTTGAGAGTAGTGATTTCTTGAGTTTGTTGCTCAATGCGTGCTTCAGCATCATGTAAGCTTAATTTAAGCTTGGATACTTCATCAGTGTCATTTGTGGGTGATGTGTTTCTAACATTATCAAGAAGTAAAGAAATTCTTTGTATCTTATCTTCTAGACTTTTGATTTTGTCCTTGGCATGCTTGTATTTACCGATAACCTTTTTGTGATCATCAAGTAAATCGGTGAAAGCATCGCCAAGTTCATCAAAAGAGAAGTCATCTAAAGTTTCGTTTGATACCTTGGTGGAATTTGCCATGAGGCACACATTTGCTTTGTCTTGAGGAGAGTTCTTTTCTTCCTCGGAGTCACTTGCTTCGCTTTCATGCCAAATGCTTGTGTTGGCATACCTTTTTGATGAGTTCTTCTTGTAGGGCTTTTCATACCGGTTGCTTTTCTTTAAGAGCGGACAGTCTCTTCTGACGTGTCCAGTCTTTTTGCAACCATAGCAGGTTGGCTCTTCTTCATCGTCTTCTTGTGGTTCCTTCTTTCTTTGATTGAAGCGAAGGAATTTCTTGAAGTTACGTACCATGAGAGCTTGGTCTTCATCATCTGAGATATCGTCTTCAGTCTCATCGTGATCAACCTTTCGTCGATGAACTTTGAGTGCGATCTCCCTGGTCTTCGGAGCAGGCTCTTCGAAGTCCTTGAGGTCAAGCTCGTGAGTCATGAGCTTGCCCATCAACGTCTCCATAGACATACTTGTGAGATCATTTCCTTCTATGATGGCTGTCACCTTAGGGTTCCAAATCTTTGGTAGCCCTCTGAGTAGCTTGCGGATCTTCTCATGGTTTGAGTACTGCTTACCAAGCGAGGATAACGGGTTAATGATGTCGAGGAATCTTGTAAACATTTGAGTGATCGTCTCATTTGGCTTCATCTTGAAGGCTTCGTACTCTTGAGTGAGACGGCTTATCTTTGATTCCTTGACTTGAGTGGTTCCTTCATGCGTCACTTCCAGAAGTCTCCATACTTCATGAGCAGTGGTGCATGTAGAGACCCTGTTAAACTCGTTTCTGTCTATAGCACAGAATAAAGCATTAATAGCCCTAGCATCTAGACTTGCCTGTTTCTTCTCCTCGACAGAATATTTGTCGTGTGGTTTCTCAGTGAGGTCACCATCGACAACTATTCTGGCGGGCTTTTTGTAACCGTCAGTTACGACAGTCCACAGGTCAAAGTCTAGAGACTTCAGATAAAAACTCATCCTTGTTTTCCAATATGTGTAGTTAGTCCCATCAAATAGGGGAGGCCTATGAGTAGACTGACCTTCACCATGATTGGAGATCAAGGATTGTGTGGTTGCCATGGATCAGCTCTTAGGATGTTAGTCCTTATAAAGAGAACAGAGCTCTGATACCAATTGAAGAACAGTTTGGCAACTCTAGAGGGGGGGTGAATAGAGTATATATATATATAATGACCAATTAAAAAATTACTCTTTTACGAACAATGAATAATCAGAGTAAAATGCGGAATGTAAATGAAAGACAAGAGAGCATACGCAAACACAGCAATTTTAACCTGGTTTCCCTCGTGGAGGACTAGTCCAGGCCTGAGAACTCTAGCTCAGGATTAAATCCACTATTTGTGAAATAGTAGCTTACAACCCGTGCCTTTACTTCAGAAGAGCACGTCAACTTCTTACAGAGAATCGCAGTGGCGATTGCTTGGAATTGTCCAAGCGATTTCTTCACTCTTGCACAAGAATCCTAACTGAGAGATGCTGAGCACTCGAGACTTAGGAGGCTTGTGGCTAGTAGATGGGAAGGGTATGGCTTATAGAGCTTGTAGGAGAGAAGAGAAGAGAAGATTGAGTGATTCAAAATGAGAGAATTCATGCCCTATTTATACTAATTTTTGAGGCAGAATTCGGCCAGAATTCGGGTAGGAGAATTCAAAAATTTGGCCGTTGGACAGCTAGCAACCAGCTAACCCTAAAATTAGGGTTCCTGATTTCTAGGGGACAGAGTTCGGCCCGAACTCTGTGTGGAGGCAGAGTTCGGCCCGAACTCTGTCTCCAGAGCACAGAGTGATTCTAAGTGGGACTTGTGGGCAATTTTATTTTGGTGGAGCTTGGGATTTTGGGTAGGCTTGTAGACCAAGTTCCAAGAGCTCAGCATAACTCAGAGTACATACTTCTAGACTCAATGAAATGTAAAAGTACAGACTCGAAAATATACTGAGAGTCGGAAACTGAGCTGTCGTTTGTCCCGAACTGAAAGCAGACGTCGTGTGTCGTATTGAATTTATACAGATATTATTTAGTCAATGTAGTCAATATTTGGTTGACTGTGACTTTGTGTCAACACAAAGCAGTCTAACGAGAGTTCAAAAATGGAATCAAAGAGATGAAGTATGTGGATGAGATCCTAGATTCTAATCCTATATGCAAGCTTACTTGGTACAGTTATGTAACCAAGACGATTTAACAAATAGCCTGCATGGGCCACCACAAAAACATATCATACCCCAGTCCTAAAATCCATAACGACTAGAACATGTGGCATGCCAGCAGACACATTCCATAGGTAAATCCAATTTAATGGACTAATGGAAGGTATCTTAAGCTTTAAAATAATCGCTTGGCAGGCACATATTTATACTCATCCACAGAACAAGAATCACAGAATAAGAAAGCATATCGTGCTGAAATAAAGGAATATAAAACTGTCAAAGAGAAGTACAAAATCACATGGAAACTCCATGGATACAAGTCTCAGTCAAATAAATGATCACTATAATGTCTCAGATAAAAGTATAAAAATATCCACTACAATGTCTCAGCTTTGTCATAAAATAAAGTAAAGAAGTAAATATCCACCAGGTGCTACTCTGGATCAACCTCGTCGTCCACGGATGGTGCAAAGGTAGAATAAAATCCCGACCCGTACTCCTCCGAAAAGATCTCGTCAGCTAAATCTGGGAAAGAACCAGGTCCTCAGGGGACATAACAAGGCACCTAATATACAAGCTAAAGTGCAGTAAGTAAACAAAGTATCGGGGTATCTAAACCAAACTGACGTGACACTTTGAGGACAACATTCACAAGCGCAGACATCTCCAAAGTAAAAGATATTCGGGTCAGGCGTACATATAGTCGTAGCCCCGTAACGGAATCTCAACGGTAACTAAGAGAGAAATATGGATCACAGGAAACAGGTAATCTCTCCGAATAAATGTATATACATATATAAGAGTGTATGTGCACAGCATGGCCCGCGCAAGTAGTAGTCGTCCTCAACTCTCAAGAAATAATAAGTTACAACCACAACTTATCGTTCTGACCTCTATCTAGACGGCAATCCTACGACACATCTAAAAGAAAGATAAAATGACACAAACACCCTTAACCTATAGGTATCATAAATCAGGTATCTCAGGTAATCTGGCTCAAGTATCGGGTTAATATGTGTCAATCACGTGTCGTATCCTACAGGTCTTTTATGGAAATAAATCCATAAATCTCAGGCAGGCTCTATATATCAATACTAGACAACTCATTAGTTGAATGGCACCCAGATGTAATTCGGAAGCCCGTATCGATATAATTCCTAAGGTCAAGTACAAGAGATAAAATAGGAAGAAATAAATAACAGAATTAAACAAGAACTGTACGATAGCAAGGTGCACTTGCCTGATTCCATGCTGTGAATAAGAAACGCCGCTCCCGCATCCACGCCTTCGGAACCCGACGCTCCTAGATAATTAATTAACTAGATTAAGTCACTACTCACGAAACTTATGATACGACTTAATTAGTCAAAGTAATGTGTTAAAATTATATTCAATCTCTAATGGAACCATTTAGATCCATACAATCACACACAGGTTCTACGAGACATCAAAACACAGTTTTAGGGTTTCCAACTCTTAATTAGTCGGTTATGCCCCTACTTCAATAACATACTTAAAAATTATGAAAATAATATTTAAACTAATTTTCTACAAATTTATCTCTGAAATTCCAGACTTAATATTTCTAAAGACATTTAAGACTAGTTGATTACTAAGTCAGCTAGTCTACCCGAAACTCGCCCAGAACATAGTTAATGACTCAAAATTTCTAAAATAACCAAAAATATATTTTCAACAGAAATAAAATACATTATTTCAAAGAATAATATCAGAGGTACAAGGGTTGAGTTATACTACAAGTTTGGGACATTCTACGTCAGTAGGTTACCCGAAAATAGCTAGTTTTGACCTATATTTTTTTCGACCAGATTAGAGTTGATAAAATCGTGGGAAAATACTTAAAAATCATATTTTCTATATATTAACACACATAAAATTAAGTTTTGAAAATAACCCTTAATAACTTATACTTCCTTCACAACGGGGTTGGAATCGACCCTACCGAAACATGAATATTACAACCGTAATTTATAAAACTTTTATAGGTGAAAATACATAACAAAAGGTACCAAAATACTATTTTTTATAGATTTAATAACAGAATTTCTACAGAATTAAAGCATGGGTTTGAGATGGAAAAGTAGATTTTCTTACCAAAAGTCCTTGCTAGTTGGATTGTGGAGGTTTCTCCTTGCCAAAGCTCCCACCTTTCTTGCTATCCTTGATTTATACTCCCTTCTTGGTGAGTTTGAAGGGGTTGGCAATAGCTATAGATGGTTGGATGGGGAAGATGGAGTTTCTAGGATTTGTTTCGGTGGTTGGATGGATGTATAGTGAAGGAGATGAGTTTTTTTGTGGAGGATGGAGAGATGTGTAATGGAGTGGATGATGTTATGAGGGCTATGGGGCTTGGTGCTGTCGAAATTTGGGGGAGAAAGAGAGTATGGTCGGCCATGGAGGTGGAAAAGAAGGAGAAATTAAGTTAGGGTTAGGGTACAAGTTGATATATATATATATATATATATATATATATATATATATATATATATATATATATATATATATATATATATATATATATATATATATATATATATTTTTTATTTTTTATTTTTTATTTTTTATTTTTTATTTTATATATATATATATATATATATATATATATTAAAAAAAAAAAATATATATATATATATATATATATATATAATATATATATAAAAAATATATATATATATATAAAATATATATATATATATATATATATATATATATATATATATATATATATATCAAAAAATATATATATATATTTATTTATTTTTTGGAAGGAAATTTTATTGAAAGCGGGAAACAGACAACACCCAACACACCCTAGCCCTCACGGGGGGCAAAACAGACATAACAAAAAACCAAAAGAAAATTTGAAAGATTGAATGAGCACGAATCCCGGGGTGGTGGAGGGCACGTGGCGGAGCCACACGGGTCCCGAGAGAGGTCGGTCCACGCTCATGGCCCGAGGGGGAGCACTGGGCCCGAGGAGAGGGGGCCTCGGAGCTCACGCCCTCATCCAAGAGTGGAGGGGGATCGCCGCCGGCGGGAAGCGCGGGCCACGTCGGGCAATGGTCGCGTCTCGGCGAAGGGGGCAGGAGCGTCGCCGGGGAAGGGGCTGAGGTGGCGGAGCTACGGGTCGCCATGGGGGGGAAAGAGGGGGCGCTGCCCTCCGGGGAGGGCGGATCGACGGCGAAGGCACGGCGAGGAGGGGGCTCGACACCACGGAGGGAGTTGTGCCTCGGGTTCGCAAGGCTGGAGAGGAGAGAAGAGGCTGAAGCTCCGCCGCAGCCGGGCAGCCACGGTTGGCCAGGGCCGCGAGCGGGTGGGACCACGACGCCAGCGAGAGACGCCGGGAGCAGCACCGAGCAACGCCGCGGCGACGGCGAAGGGACGAGACCCCAACGACGAGGAAGGAAGCCAGAGGTGGAGGGCTAGAGAGGGAGGAGGCGGAGGATGGGGGAGGGCCTACCCCGAGGCACGATTCTAGCAACAGGGGAGCCAGAGAGGAGTACGGGCGAGAGCGGGCGGACGCCGATCAAAGGTTAGAGGAAGCGGCCCTGTCCCTGGGAGAGGGCGTTTGCCACCCACTGCGCGGCGGCGGAGGCCTGCTGGAGGTACGCGGCCGACTGGGCGGGGACCCAGTACCACCGTGAGGTGGCGGGGTCTTGCCAGTAGGCCCCCGCTTGAGAGGAGGGAGCCGGGGCTGAGCCGGCGGCTGGGAGGGGGAGGTAGCTCGAGGGAGGCGCGGCCGCGCCCGAAGCGGTGGGGGTCGGAACAGAGGCGATGGAGAGGCCGTCAGCTGAGGCAGGGAGAGAGGCTGGAGGAGGAGGCTCCTGGAGGGGGGCTTTGGGCTGGGCGGGGTACTCCTCGGCCGGAGGAGCCGCAAACCCCTGAACCGACGGAGGATCCGAAGGGAACTCAGGGGGCGAACACGACGGGGCGGGGCTTGGCTCCGGATCCGCGGGGGCGCAAAGCGCTGGGGGAGGCGAGAGGGGCCTCGGGGGGAGAGGAAATGAGGGCGGGGCTGCGGCTACTGGAGGGAGCGGCGCAGCGGAGGAGACGACCGCCGGAGGAAGAACGCTGGGGGGAGGGCCTGGGCGCCGGGGAGGACCACAGTGGGGAGGGCCCGGGCCAAGAAGAGAGGGACCCGGGTCTGGCGGAGGGCGCTGAGCCCGGCGGCTCCTGCGACGCCGAGGACGGCGGAAGCGTCGAGGCGGCGATAGGAGGGGGCGGTCCTCCGCACGCCTGGCAAGCGCCTGCCGGCGGCGACGAGGGAGAAGGCGTTCCCCACTGGAAGAGAGGCCGAGGGAGGCCCGGCCAGCCGTCGGGGCCAAGGAGGCCGGGGAGGAGGGGTGACTCATGGCGGGGATGGGGACGACGCACGGTGGCCGTCCACCGCCTGGGCGCCGGAGGGTGAGCCTCGGAGAGCGGGCCTGCACCGAGTAGCGGAATCCACGCTCAAAACCCGGCCATAAAAAAAAAAAAATATATATATATATATATATATATATATATATATATCACTACAAAAAAAAGTGACTTGTTGTGACGCCTAAAATTCGTGTTAAAAAGTGTGAAAACCATCCTAAATCATTATTTGGGACAAATTTTAGGACGGATTGAAATGGTGCTATTAGGGTGGCGTGGCAAAAAGTTTTAGGACGGAAAAAAACCGTCCTAATTTGATTTTAGGGTCGAAAAAAATAATTGTCCCAAAAGTGTTTGAATTATTATATTTTTTATGACGGATTATTAAACCGTCCCAAAATATAAGTATTTGTGATAAATAAAAATCGTCCTAAAAATTATGGACGGAGTCACAAAAGAATATAGTTTATTTTTAGGACAATTACATATCCGTCCCAAAAGTAATAATAATTATGCTGATTATTATGCAATTATTATTTTCATGTTCCACCTATAAAACATACAATTAAAATTAAATAACATATTACATTTATAACTATACAAGTTCAATTGCATATTGTAGTATTACATTAGCAAAAAAATTGAGTATTTATAAAACATCATTAAACGTATATCTAATCGTTTACAAAATAAACCCAAAATAATTTACATCATTGAACATCTACAAAATGAACAAATTGATATACAAGTGTTATCGAAAGAAATATTTACATATCAAAAAGTATTATGTTACTCTGATTTGACAACTTCATAGGTGCTCAACAACATTATCAAGGGATGGTGGACAGTGAGCTGAAACTGGTCTGCAACCTATAGTACGTTGTCTCAGCTTGGTCGAACACCGACATTCTCTCTGTAGCTAGCAAATTCTCATTGGCCATTAACCATTTTGCATCTGGAAAGGTGAACACTTCAAATGTATGCTTACTATGCCAACATAGAAGAATGTCTGCGGAAGTTGCACCCTTGACTTTGAAGCCCAGTCTACTTTCTTGTTGTAAACATCCAAGTATTCTTCCTTTAGTTGAAACAATATTTTGTCCCGTTCACCATTACTCTCACCAACTTCATCCCATATTAGCTGAAACAAAGCAAGCCGGCCTACCTCATTATCCATAACTAATGCATATTGTGTTAAGCTAAACCATGCGTACAAATAATTGCTGCAGTAGAGAACCGTAAGAGGTCTCAACTGGTAGTTACTGTGTCCATGTGGCTGCCATTTAGAGCTCAAAACAACCTACATTCAGGGATATTTAGTACGTACATGTTTTGCAATTGCGTGAGTATACAAAGTTCAAACCAAACAGATGGGAATCAGACATACATACGTTGTAATCTTATAGAACAATACTAAATCAGTAGAGAATCATGCAACCCCTATTGCCAATGGCCAAAGTGTTAGACAACAGAACCAACGAACAAAATTAAATGTTGCAAGCTTGTAAATATCAAACAAAAAAAAATTTAGCAAAAAACCTATCGATCAAAGAAAACACGAACACCAAATACTAAGCAATACAAGTGCAATAATGAACGTATCAGCTGTTTCTCCATCTTTAACTTTCATTGTTTCATTTTCCTTCCGATCTCACGGTACAACCTATCTAGAAGGTTTCTGATGGTTACATATTTCCTTCGATAAATAGATGGAAATTAAAACACTAATTAGCATGAAAATAAACAGAAACTTAGCCACCATACATCACATTTGTTTCACAAAGTAGTACTTTTTAAACAATAGTTACAGTAGCAAGTTACATCATGGAAAAAGAAACTAACTTAATTCAATATAATAAAAGATATGCTAAATAAAAATGATCTACAAGACAAGATCCTTGGATACAACAAAGTAGAAATTAAACTAAATCCTATTTCACTGACAATTCTTAGATACTTCAACATTCAAGAAAGAAATTTGCATGGGATAGTGAATCAACATTCATTTTTAATCATATAAATCAAAGAAAAGAGAAAATAGTGAATGACAAACTCAAAACAATTGATAATAGCATAGGTGCAGAGACAGATGAAATCAAGTGTAAATGAATTTGGTATTTATGTTGAAATATACTTCAAAGTGTAATACAATCTGTCGACATTCAAGAGCATCCAATGAGAACTACAACAATGGACTAACATAAACTAAGTAGGCCATCAAAGCAAATGAACTCAAAACTGTAACTTTTATCATCATATTTAGAAAATTGTAGTCAAGGTAAAGTTGTACTGGTGTCCAGTATTTGTTCACCTCATATTGGTGAAATTAAGATTATTGGCAACTTGATTTAGAACCAAAGAACCTAGATGGAAAGAAATTGACAAGCACCTAAAACTCAAAAATGCAATTGAGAATTGTCTAAAAAATTAACATGATTGTAAAAGAGGACGTATCTTAATACAGTTATGATAGCACCCTATGTTTCATATTATCCATGCATACAAAGTAAAGTCTTGCAATCCCAATCCCACATTACAATCTTCTATTTATCAGTGAATTTTCCTATCTTTATATGTAGTTTGAACTAATGAGTCCATGCTAGTAAAAAAATCTGCACAATAGCTAATGAAAACTAATACTGCTGCTATATTTGCTAACTAACTAGTGGAAGGACATTTTCTACAGAAATGAATTCATTTAGCCAGTGACAAGATCCAATACAGAATTGCACTTAAGCAGAAGGACTAAAATAAGGGTTTACATTGGTATCAGATCTCTGAGCTAGCAATAGTGGTTATAAATTAGAATATACTTATTTTCAGTTATTCAATTTATCATAATGTACCTATACTTTCATTAGATCGATTAAAGAAGTCAGATAACCAACAAGCTATAAAATTTGATTTAAACCAATATAATAAAGCTCATATAATAAGCATAAAAGATAACAAAACATGGACATAATATTAAAATTGGGCCAAATGGTTAGAGTTTCACAAGTTCAAGCTCGATCTCAATTAATGTAACGCTAAAAAAAGACTCAAACTTTTGCCATTAAAATCACGCCTTGATGTGCTCAGAATCAAATTGGAACTATCACAATTCCTCCCAAGTTCATTAAAATATATCTATTTTTGACGATTCTATTTGATAACTTAAGCCTAGGATTTATAGAGAAATCCATAAAAACAAAGAAACTCGCAAAAAATTACTATGAGCAGTGAATCTTGCTCTTGCGTCGATCGAACCTAGAAATAAAAATTCGAGAAAAACTCCATAAAAATCGTAGAAAACTGCTCAAAATTCATAGTACAACAAGTCTTGCTCTGTGATCTCGGCTTCCTTCACTTTTTGAGCGACAACCTAAGATCAAGAGAGAAAGAGTGAGAGAGTTAGAGCGAAAGAAAGTTCTCGAGAGAAAGCCTCTCACCATCTTGGCACCATCGATGTTCCTATTGTGTTGCAGGGGTTTTAATAATGGAGGGTTTCTAAGGTTAGGGTTTTGGGCGGGTTAGGGTTAGGAAGGGATTTGGGGGTTTTGGGAGATATGGAGGAGAGAGCCAGTAGATGAGGATGAAGAGAGAGCGGGAGATTTGTGGGTTTTGGAAGATGTGGATGAGGAGAGAGCAAGAATTTTGGGGGTTATGGGAGATAAGGGTTGGAGAGAGAGAGATGGTGTTTTTGATTGAGATCCAAAAATTTTGAAGAGAAGGTATTTTTTTATTTGGATCCAAACGTTTCTCCAAAAATTTGGTAATAAGCCACCAAATATTGGATTCCCGCCGAGTTATTTGGGACGGTAGTATAATTTATTTGGGACAAAATTTTTAATAGTCCCAAATAAGAGATCCATTTTTTAATTTGTCCCAAATAATAGTATTTTTTGTTACAGAAAATATAGTCGTCCCCAAAACTAATTGTTTAGGACGTTTTTGACTAGCGTTTCTAATAGTGTCGTCCCAAAAGCCTACTTTTTTTGTAGTATATATATAATATATAATTATATAATATATATATTATATATTATTATATATATATATATATATTTTATATATATATTATATATATATATATAAATATATAAAAAAAATATATATATATATTATATATATAAAAATATATATATATAAGAGAGCGGATCAAAAGCCCCCCTTAGAAAACCCCTAAAAACCCCCTCACTCTAATTCGTAATATTAGTTAATATTAATGTTAATGTTAATATTAATTTATATTATAATATATATATATATATATATATTATATTATATATATGTATATATATATATATAATGGGCTTATGGGTTTTGTTTATGTGTGGATTGGGAATCCTTTTTCCATTTGGGAGTTAGGCCAATA